>SZWC01028200.1:0-10797 GCA_023375785.1 Penium margaritaceum
CTCTCTGCATATGCTGTATTGAAGCATTCTGACACTGTGCCTTGTGTCTCCTAGCCAAACCCTTGCCGTTGTATGTACGACCTGTGACTGTCGTCACCGTCTGATGAGGCACTGACGCCCGGTCAGCGGTTGTGTTGCTAGGAAGCTTCTACGCACTTTCTCACCACGCACCCTTTGGACTGTACGGGTGTGACGAGGAGACCCGGTGGCTGTACTAGCGCTTCCGATGTCCGAAAAGTTGTTTTGGGTGTGTAGACGCTGATTTCGAGATTTTCTAGCACTACTCGTATTTTCTTGACGGTCGAGACCCAGGCACTCGGAGAGTTGTTCCGGTGCCTCGAGGAGACCACCGTTACTGTTTTAGTGGTGTACGCAGAATGTTCTCCTCGCTGACTCATTTGGGTTCAGCGGGGGTGACGGGGCCCGGTGCGGCTTGCTTCCGGCGCCCCTACTCAAGCCCGCTAGGGGCTCATTTGTATTGTCTCCTTGTCCTTTTATATTCAGCGTTCCAGACTTGGCCAAATTCTTGCCGTCTTGCATCGCACTCACACAGAGAGCTCATGTTCGTTTTTGCATGGGCTTGCATGCCCTAAAATTTCCAATTAGTGTTAGCGCCAGAAAGCAGCTAAAAACTGAAAGTGACTGATTAGGAATGAAGAATGAGCAACAATGGGAGACCCCTCCAAGTTCTAGGTCCCCCCCCTAGCTCTGTAGAACTTGTTACTCAGCTAACCAACCAATCAGAAAATAGTCCTAGAACTATTTTCTGGCAGGCATGGTTTTCTCGGTGAGCCTGTTTGACTGCCGAGGGCCCAAAACCCGGGCGTCGTCCGTTTTGCCTGAAAACTGGACCATACCAAAATACCAACGCTGCAAATGCAGTCGTGCGGTCAGAATCAGCTAGAAAAATAACAGTAAAGAGTTCTAGCAATTGGAAATAAATTTAGGGCATGCAGGCCCATGCAAAACGAACATGAGCTCTGTGTGTGAGTGCGATGCAAGACGGCAAGAATTTGGCTAAGTCTGGAACGCTGAATAAAAAGAACAAGGAGTGGATTACAAATGAGCCCCTAGCGGGCTTAAGCAGGGGCGCCGGCAGCTAGCCCCACCGGGCCCCGTCACCCCCGCTGAGCCGAAACGGGTCAGCGGGGAGAACTCTCCCCGCTGCGTACACACTGCGTACACCACGATAACAATAACGGTGGTATCCTCGAGGCACCGGAACAGCTCTCCGAGTACCCGGGTCTCGACCACCGAGAAAATAGGAACAGTGCCAGAAAATCTCAGAATCAGCGTCCAATCATCACAGACGGCTTTCCGAACATCGGAAGCCCCACAATAGCCATCGGGTCTCCTCGTCGCACCAGTACAATCAACCGGGTGCGCGGGTCTGAACCCACCGGGAAAACTCTCCTACCTCCTGACAAGCCCACATGGCTGCCGGAACGTATCGACCGCGTCTCGCCGGCGCTGTCGTAGGTGTTGGAGAAGTCTCGGTGCAGTCCGGAGGCCCGTCGTGTCGTCACGCTCTCCTCTGCCATATACCCCGAATGTGGGTATATTGGTAAACTAGCAGTGTCGGTCGTGACGGGTGGAAGCCACACAAACCAACACTCCCCCTGGCTGACATAGCCGTCCACGCCAGAACGAATGAGCGAAGGCATGGAACAACAATGCATGGCAAGCCATAACATGCATGAGTCAACTCGCACAAACACACACACACACACTCGTCTGCTATCCATCTAGGGTCTCCCTGGACACTGGCACAACCCACCAAGTGTCTGGGTCTCGACCATAAGAGGAGTGATGCACACGCACACAAACCAGTGTAATGCACATCATACACATGTCAGAGGACAAGATAGTCTCCTCGTGACACTGGTGCAATGCACCAAGTGCCCGGGTCTCGACCAACAGTGTGCTACCATTTGTATGCAGCTGTGCAGGCACGTAGCGTGAGGCACATGCGGGATGCTGTAGATGCTCAGAACAGAGCATGGACCTCGCCATGCATCTCCCATGGCGTCGCATCAGGTCGAGGTCCACACAACACTCCCCCTGGGCAGATGAACCTGGCAGCGATGTCCTCGATGGAGATGCTGATGTCGTAGCTGAACAGATCCTGGGCGATGAGTCATGTAGTGTATCCATCATGTAGAGACAACTCCCCCTGTCACCTGTGAGTCGACTCCCTCCCTCAAAGACGAAGTGGTGTCTCCAGCTACAACTCCTCACGTGAATCTGCATCACCTGGGGTATACCAGTCCTCGCGTGACTGCCAAGGGTCCCAACTCATAGTCTCTCCTGCCTCCGCACTGCCGCGATGCATCTGTGTACGCCGGAGGAACGGGAATGGGCGAGCAGCACGCGTGCGTGGATGAAGTGGCGGAGCTGGCCTCCGATACGGGATAGGAGACCCTGAGACACAAGGGTGTACTGCCAGANTGCGTGACGGCAGCAGAAGAAGGAGGAGCGATGATGGGGTCGACAGGAGCCGGGATGGCGGAAGCCGAAGGCACGCTCAGCATCACTGCTGCTGCCGGAAGGCTCCTGCCGGTACCAGTGATGTTGCCCTCCTCTGAGAATCGCTCACGCGCTGCCACCATTTCCCGCTGTAGCATGACTACACGCTCCTGCAGATCAGCATAATCTGCCTCGGACATGTCGAGGGGGCCCATGTCGACCTGGTGTAGAATAAACTCTGCCTCACTGGATGCTGCAGATGCAGACTCCACAACTCGTGAGTACAGCGCCATCTGCATCTCTGCTGCTGAAGACGATAGAACTGGTGCTGCTGCATCCTCCTAGGGGTCAACCAAGCTCGCAATGTGCTGAGACGCTGGAACATCGGATGCAGCTGCAGGTGTCGCATCCACATCACAGCTCGTGTCTGTCATGCGATGAGTGAGCGGTCGCATGCCGAGAAAGAAGGAGAAGGAGGAGCCGTCAGAGTCCGTAGAGCATGTGGAAACGTCGTCCGTGCAGGTACTGCCACTCTCAGTATCCATGTGATCAGCAAGGTCACTAGCAGGTGAACACGAAGGTGCACAACTCAGCTCCTGCTGACGAGGTGACTCCATCTGCATGTAGGGATCTGCACCACTGTCGTCAACTGCCGCCGTAGTGGAAACAGGTGTGCAGGGCTCCGGCTCGACAATGCCCGTCAAGGCGACCAGCAAGCGCAGCTGGCGCTCACGCACTGTCTCGCCGGGAAGACTGGTCGCTGCCACCTGCTCGATGATAGAGTGAGGACCATCATCTGACTCCGCCATGTATGTCGCTGCTCCGTGTGTACAGGAACCCAGAGGCTGTGGGAACCTGAACGACACCTCACGTTGAAGCTGGTCCACAAGTAGCGCAGATGAGGCGGTGGAGCCTGCTGTGTCTGCTGCAGCATATGACCCGGCGACATCTCTGAGAACTGCTGCTCTCAAGAACGCCTCAACCTCCAACAGACCAGCCGGTCGACTCTGCTCGTGTACTGCGACCACTGTCGGGCAAGTATGAGTCCCGTGCGCCAACGCCCCTGGAAACCCGTGTGAGGTATCCCGATCCGCGCGGGACTCATGTGCCACCGCCAGGCCGCTATCGGTCGGAGTCGCAAGTGGCACCGCCAAGGCACATGAGACCTGCACTCCTCGTGATGTAACCTGCTGCTGCAGAACGTCCGGCTCCTGTCCCAGCGTGGATGTCGACCTCGATGACACGCATATCTCCTGCACTGGAACCTCCGCCGGACTCGTGTAAGCCCGCTGTACAAACTGTGCCAAAACTCCCAAAGATGCATCCCGATCCATACCGGACCCGTGTGCAACCGCCGGGACGCCACCGGTAGGAGCCGCGAGTGGCACCGCCGAGGGACGCCGGGCCCGCACTCCTCCTGACGTAACCTGCTGCTGTAGCAGATCTGGATCCAGCCCGGACGTGGAAGTCGAGCTCGATGATACGCAAGTCTTCACCATGACCTCCATGGCGGGATCAGACTCCACGTCATGTACTGCCACCCTGTCATCTGCATCTGCCTCGGCTGACGCTAAGGCACGGCGGGACGGCGGGGGTGCGGCTACTGTCGCTACGGGCACAGGCACTGTCTGATGACCACAGTCCCCCTCGACAGGTACAGCAATGGAAGCCGAGGAGGTGGAGGATGTATCGAAACCGGCGCGAGCACGGCGTGCGGAGCGATGACGCCAACGTCGCGGGGCCACTCGACTGGAACGACTGCATGAAGACATGTCATCGCGAGGTAGCGTCGTGGTCGCAACAGAGTGGAGGATCGAAAGGATGGTGGCNTAACCAAGGTGGATGCCAGCCGGGAGGGCGCGTCCAACAGCGACGCCAACCATGACGTCCATCACCACAGTAGTAGCAGGCGAATGCGCAGGGCGCCTGCTCAGATGTCCGCGCACTCATCTCGTGCGCTGGACGATGGATAGGTGCCGAGGGCACCTACTCCCGGTGGTAAACACCAAGCCACGGGAGAGAATGAGGCCCGTAGGTACTATCACTCCTGGAGGTCACGGCGTCCGGTTCAGCAAACGTGACCAGACGGGAAGAGCTGCACTACCACAGCACACCCGGAGACTCGAGTCTGACTAGCCGCGGCGACCAATGCTGCTGCCACGAATGGAGCGAAGACTGCTCCAAGACAAGAAGAAGTGGCGGCTGCAGGTGTGGCTGCTGCTCCAAGCGGTAGACGACCCAGCCCTCGGAGACGGTAAGACTCGAATCCGCCGTCGACCCCACGGGGTGAACTGCGCGCACCAATCCACGGGCCCCAGGGAGACGCCAGTCCAGGACACGTCTCGAAGTGGAAATAGCCGCCGACACACAAACCGTCGCCAGTGGGGAAGGACGAAGTAGAAACGTAGTTGCAACTGCCCCTCACTAAGTAGTCGTTGCAACTCCACCCGCCATCGCTATGGCTGCGACGAAAGCTGCTGCTGCTGGGGCGGTAGTATTTGGAAGATTCCCCCCTTTTTGTTTTCCTTTATTTTTCTTCTTCTTGCCCAAGGCCACCCCCCTCCTTTTTTTCTTTTGTCCTCACCCTCCACCCCCTTTTTTTTTTAAGGTCTCCCTTCTGCTCGTCTTAGGCCCTCACCTTTTTTTTGCTTGTATTATCTTTTCTTCTTTTTTTCCACTCGCTTTCAGGCGTACCCCTTTTCGTATTTTTAGTGACTCGCCCCCCCCCCCTTTTCTCGATTGCCCAGAAGGTGGGCGAATGGAGAAAACAAGGAGGGGGGGGGGGGCGTCCGGCCTGTCCGGCCCTCCCTCCTGTGCACGCTCGCTCGCTCGCTCGCTGAGCGAGCGAGTGAGCNCCCTCACTAAGTAGTCGTTGCAACTCCACCCGCCATCGCTATGGCTGCGACGAAAGCTGCTGCTGCTGGGGCGGTAGTATTTGGAAGATTCCCCCCTTTTTGTTTTCCTTTTTTTTTCTTCTTCTTGCCCAAGGCCACCCCCCTCCTTTTTTTCTTTTGTCCTCACCCTCCACCCCCTTTTTTTTAAGGTCTCCCTTCTGCTCGTCTTAGGCCCTCGCCTTTTTTTTTGCTTGTATTATCTTTTCTTTTTTTATTCCACTCGCTTTCAGGCGTACCCCTTTTCGTATTTTTAGTGACTCGCCCCCCCCCTTTTCTCGATTGCCCAGAAGGTGGGCAAATGGAGAAAACAAGGAGGGGGGGGGCGTCCGGCCTGTCCGGCCCTCCCTCCTGTGCACGCTCGCTCGCTCGCTCGCTGAGCGAGCGAGTGAGCTTGTGGGTGTGGGGGAGGAGGTGGGAGCGAGATGGGGGGGGGGTCCTGTCCGCCCCTCTGACCCGGCCCCTCCGTCGGTGGGCCGACGGGGACGACGGGGCCGACGGGGTCGAGGGGGCCCACGAGGCCGACGGGCCCCCTCCGAAGGGCCCCTCGGAGGGGCTTGGCAAGGCCCTCCGAGGGCCCCCCTAAGAAGAGGAAGGGAGGGGGGGGTGCGAGCGGGGCCCCCTTAGAGGGCCCCCCCGATCAGAGGAGGGCTGCGAGGCCCTCCTCGCAGCAGCAGCAGCAGCTGCAGCGGCAGGTGCAGCTGCTGCGGTTGCTGCTGCTGCTGCTGCTTTTGCTGCTGCTGCTGCTTCTGCTGCTCTGCACAGCAGCTGTTGCTGCTGCTTGCTGCTGCCGCCGCGGCTGCTGTTGCTGCACGCTGCTGCCGCCGCCGCTGCTGCAGTAGCTGCTGCTGCTGCTGCTCTGCGCAGCGGCTGCTGCTGCTGCTTGCTGCTGCCGCCGCTGCTGCTTCTGTTTTTATTTTTTTCCTTTCGCTCTGCACGCTGCTGCTGCTGCTGCTGCTACTGCGGCTGCTGCTGCTGCTGCTACTGCTGCTGCTGCTGCTGCTTCTGCTACTGCTGCGTCGCTGCTTGCTGCTGCACGCTGCTGCTTCTGCTCGCTGCTGTTGCTCGCTGCTGCCACGGCTGCAAGCTGCTGCTGCGTTGCTGCTGCTCGTGCACGCTGCTGCTGCCAACGCGTGTTGCTGCTGCTATTGCTGCTGCTTCTCACCGCCCCTGTGGCGTTCGCGTGCAGTCGCTTTGCGCTCCCTCACGCTGCTGCCGGCGTGGCGCCACGTGGCGCATTCTCTTAGCGTTCCGCCCACTGCTGCTGCTTCTGTTGCTCACACGCCCCCCTGCGCTCTGATACCAAATTGGAAATAAATTTAGGGCATGCAGGCCCATGCAAAACGAACATGAGCTCTGTGTGTGAGTGCGATGCAAGACGGCAAGAATTTGGCTAAGTCTGGAACGCTGAATATAAAGAACAAGGAGTGGATTACAAATGAGCCCCTAGCGGGCTTAAGTTGGGGCGCCGGCAGCTAGCCGCACCGGGCCCCGTCACCCCCGCTGAGCCGAAACGGGTCAGCGGGGAGAACACACTNAGCTCTCCGAGTACCCGGGTCTCGACCACCGAGAAAATAGGAACAGTGCCAGAAAATCTCAGAATCAGCGTCCAGTCATCACAGACGGCTTTCCGAACATCGGAAGCCCCACAATAGCCATCGGGTCTCCTCGTCGCACCAGTACAGTCAACCGGGTGCGCGGGTCTGAACCCACCGAGAAAACTCTCCTACCTCCTGACAAGCCCACATGGCTGCCGGAACGCATCGACCGCGTCTCGCCGGCGCTGTCGTAGGTGTTGGAGAAGTCTCGGTGCAGTCCGGAGGCCCGTCGTGTCGTCACGCTCTCCTCTGCCATATACCCCGAATGTGGGTTTATCGGTAAACTAGCACCGTCGGTCGTGACGGGTGGAAGCCACACAAACCAACTGTTTTGCCTGGAAACTGGACCATACCAAAATACCAACGCTGCAAATGCAGTCGTGCGGTCAGAATCAGCTAGAAAAATAACAGTAAAGAGTTCTAGCTGCCCGAACCCAGGTAGTGCCTACATGAAACATGGGCCTTAGGCATAGCATGCCGCTGCAGACGCATGCAGACAGCATCTGCAGTGACAGTGATCGCCGGTAGCCCAACCGCCGAGGAGGCCTGCCGATGGAGCTGAGCGCGTCGCTGGAGGGAGGAGGCTCGAGCGAATTGCGAGTAGGCCTCAGCGTGCGTCGGCTCCACCAGACGACACTCGAGTAGCGTCGAGTCTCGCCGTCAGTCATCTGCACGCCGATGTACACAAGCCAGGAGAACACAACAGAGCACAATGAGAGATGCGCAAAAAAACAACACATTGTAGCTTGTATGCATGTGAGTGGCGTCAAGTCCCGAGATCACCAAGACACTGACATAACAAGACCGAATTCAAGTTGGTGGCTTGTTCTTTCCATTACAACTTGCATTACACTTGAGCCCCTGTGTGGCTCTTGTGTTTAGCTCTCTCACTCTTACATTCATCAATTCAGAGCTACATCGCTCCACACTTGTATGTTGCACGTCCTGCTTGTCACGTTAGACTCGTGCTATCGCCGTGCTTGCAATCGAACGATGGATGATCACTGTCTGAATCTTGTTATTTCTTGTAGCACTTAAATCATTGTGCCTGAAAAGAACATTCCGAAGCTTCGTCCAGCGCTTAATGTGCATGTGGGTGGTTGTCAATCACATGAAGGTAGCACATGTGAGTGTACTAAAGGCCACTTGTACAGCCACGTGCCCAAAGCCAACACATCACATCTCTTACCATGTCCATGCCTATGAGGGCTTCCCAGCTGGTCAATCATGTGCAGGAGAGCGCGAAGCATTTCAAGATGTCACTGTTCATCCACCATCCAGCAACACTAAGCATGTCGTTTCTGTGCACTGTGAGTGACTTGGTCTAACTGCCACGCCAACCTTGTCACCATGTCCACTGTGCGAAGCAGCTACCTTGGTGCCCCTCATCGCTCAGGTCAGTATGCCATCGTTCATGCATTGTCCATTATGATTAAGTTTTTGCTTTTGTGGCCTAACAGTTATCCTTCTCACTCGTGCATTTCTTCATGCACATGTGGTATGTTGATTGGCGTATTTCACATGTGTTTGAGGCTATATGTGGAATGTCTAGCACTGTACATCGGAGCATGGTACTGCATCTGCATGCATTCATGCAGATGCAGTGAAGTATTAAGTGCATGCACTCGTTTGTGAAGCAAGCTACGCATTGATGCATAAACGAAGTGGGTATGTTACATGGTGGTGTAGTGATAGTCGCGTGGTATTGTAGTTCCAACCCATCTACTTCAACCAACTTATGCATTGTCTATGTCCAGTACATCCAGACAGGGATTTCCCTCTGTGGTATTTTCAACGAACCAGGATACAGCCACGAACGTCTAAGAAACAAGATTGCAATGAATCGACCAGCTCAAAATCTATCCCCGAGGTGGCAGTGAAACAATTTTACTTGGCAGCCGGGCTTCGCATGGAGATTGTTCGCCAGTGCCGAGCTCCACTAGTCTGCAGGTTGTTTGCATAACAGTTGGCTCCACCGCACTGACGAGTTGGTGACAAAGTCAACAGCTTAGCTTTCGCTGAAGACCCAGAAGGAGACTGGAAAGTTCAGAACCTGGCCATGCTATTTGCTTTCACCACCAAGTGGTTCCTCTCGGACCGATACCAGTAAGCACAGAAGAGATGTGAAGGAAGCCCGGCAATTACATAGACGAACGAGTGTACATGGACATTGAAACCCACAACAAGCAGAGGAGAAACTCATCTAGGCAAAAAGCCATCGCGGCACTGCTATCAGACCGGAGACTCGTCGCGGTACGGAGGGCGGACAATCTCACGCAGAGAAAGGCCCCGTTGAGCCCGCAGCGAGCTTTCCGCGTCATTTCGCGACGAAGCATACACGAAACTGGAGCCACATACACGAAGAGCCTCCTCAGCAGGAGGAGGGACGCTTCTTTCTTCATATCCCTTGCTCATCGAAAGCGAGCCTTCGTAGCTTCGCAATTTCGATAGCCTCTGCCTCCGCAACGATTGCCTCAACAGCAACAATTGACCTCTTCCCCGCAACCTCTTCATACATAACGGAAGGTGGCGTTGCTGTAGATCCATTTCCCGATACCCTCGAGGGTGTCGTGCGCAAGTTCGCTGGCGATCTCAATCGCCTTCCGGCCCCGCCCCTTCCTCTTCCCTCTGGTCATGAAGTTTCCCTTGGCCTGGTAGGTGTTGCCAAGCTGCCACCAAGACGGGACCGCATCAATGAGCCTGAGGCGCTGCGGGAAGAGGCCGCCGGTGAGGCGGAAGGAGAGCGCCTTCCCGAGGTACGAGCCGCCCGCGGAGTAGATGGAGCCCCAGTTCCGTGGGACCTCCACCCAGGTCCTGCCGCGGTCTGTGGATATCTCGAGCTTGCGGAGGTCGCCCGGGCCAGCCACATTGGTGACGGTTATTTGAAGCCAGAAGGGGTTGCCAGAAAGGTAGAACTGAACTCCACCGCGGCGCCGGCACGGCATACGGCGCATGCGCGTCTCGAGGATTCCGGCGATAGCGTCGGTGCCGATCCGCGCCCACGACGGGAACGCCATGTCGAGATGATGGTGGGGGTAGTCGCACCATCCTCCTTCACTGCCCTGGGGGCACAGGTTGGTCACGGTAACGAGGACGCTCGACCCAACCCTGCAGTACTTGGCGGGATGGTAGCGCGAGACGCACTGCACCTCGTAGCACGCACCGCAGAGGGCGCCGTTGTTGTACAGCGCCACCGATGCGGCGGCGGTGAGTGTGCCGTAGCCCGTGTTGTAGAGGTTGCCGTAGCCGCACGCACCACCCATGGTACCTGCCGCATCAGAGCCGCCGTAGAAGGTTGCTTTGGTGTCGCTGTCATCCCATTGCATGTAAAAGCCGTTCCCTCCACCTTGGGCATGAAGGTAGTGGAGCTGTAGATTAAAGACTGTCGCGAACAAGACAAGGGCAATGCTGGACGGTCGCGGAGTCCTCATCGTTGCTTCTTTGAACTTCACTTCTCTTCGTCGCTTCAGGAGGTATTGACGTGGAACGAAAAACCTGTGTAATGCAAAATTGTCGACAGAGGAATAACTTCTTGGTTGAGACAAGAGAATGGTGGCCGGTGATGCTAATAGACCATCTCGTTCACAGGGGTTCGAGAGGCTAGCCGACACGGAGGAGGAAGAGCACAGCAGAGGGCCAACGGCTCAACCTCGCAGGCGCCTGTGGCCTGGAAATCAGACCGAGCGAAGCAGCACGACGGCGAATTGCGTCAAAGCGCCGCACAATTCCTAGCCAGACCCACTCGCGCGGCCCCAGACGCGCGCGCACAAAGCGGTCAAACTCTGGCAGGAAACGAGCCGCGAGTGATGCGGACTGGTCATGGAATGGTCCGGCAGAGCAAC
>SZWC01028202.1:0-11868 GCA_023375785.1 Penium margaritaceum
GGTTGATGCGGAATACATGATGGATCGCCATATCGTCAAATTGGAAAAAATTGTGCAACATCAAGGTTTTGCATCCGCTCCATCTCAAAAGGTCCCAACCAGCAAAGCTAGAGCTTCGCAGATTCCTGTCGTTGGAGTTTAGTGCTCACTCATTTGAGGAGGATGCAATTTCAAGCATTGAACATGTCATCGATTCCATGCTGGTCGGTCGCGTACTTCATAGCTGGTTGCATCCTTGCGAGTGTCTGTCACATTTCCTCTTAGACATCAAAGAGATCCCAAGGGAGGATGCCAACTCGAAGAGTATTGCTCTAGTTGTGTAGGTCTATTAGTGTGGAAAGAAGTTTGCCCTAAACCACCTCAAATGGCATTTTACTCATTTCAATGGAAGTAGTGGAGTTATATGTTAGTTCGGTCGTTCCCAAATTGGCTACCCAATCGATGTCATGCGACTTGCATAATGTGTAAAGAATTTGTTCAAGCATGTGAATGGTCCACTTGCCTATCGATTCAAGGTTTGAAGGCTGTTGATTTCTAGATTTTACTTTTTGAATGCGTAATCAACTCACGCTTAAAGCGTCTACCGAAGCAGTAGTCTCTATCGTCGATGATGGTGCATGGCACATGGTGTAGCCGTATGATTTGGTGTACGAATTACCTCGCTGTTCCTTCCACGATGACGATGGCCATTATAGTGATGAATTGTGATGTTTTTTAGAATCTTTCCACTAGCACGAGGATGACGTTGTGCCCCTTAGGAGAGGCGCACAATCTCGTCACAAAGTCCATGCCAATGTGGACCCACATCGGACAAAGTGGTTGAAGTGTTCCCGGCAGCCTTGTGCAATGAAATCTTTGTCGTTGACAGGTATCACACTATTTGTAGAAAGTTGGAATGTCGATGTGTACTTTGTCCAACCAGTGGTACTTTGCTCATTTTTTAACATCTGGTTCTTGCCAAAGTGTCCACCTGAACCAATGTTGTGGCATTCCTTCAATTGCATTCTCCATAATTCCTTGTTCTTTGGTATGAAAACTTGGCAAGTACATCACCGTCCCCAATGATAGTCCACAAATGCGAACCTTGTGTTCATGTACCCACCAGAATCTTTGTAATTTCTGGCAAACAACCTCACAAGGTATGAGTCTCTTTCGATGAGGAGCGTGCTAATCTTGGCCAACATACAAACTTTTTGAATTTGGGCATCCCTTGGATTAGTTTTTCCAGGTCGTTAATCATGTCGTAGGTGAAGTTGGACTTAAGGAGATCCATCCATCAAGTTTTTAATTACCTACATTTGGTTGAATCTTGAAATATTTGAGGGCATCATACTTGGGGTGTATGATGTATTCTCAGTACTCTAGGTTGTAGACCATGTTTTGAATGTGTGCACCAATGTGAGCATTTATTTTTAATGCACATCGTCGTCAAGCTCTAGCCCATGCAAATTTCTTGACATGTGCACAACCGGTTCTTGTCCATTGTTTTTGTCTTGGAGGAGGACGGCCACAATGGCTCAATGTGACATGTCAATTCCCATGATGTACTCAATCGTTGCATCTACCAATTACAAGGCCGACGCCGAGTTTAAAGTGCTTAAGGATTTGAATACCTCTTGTTTGGTGTCCCCCCAATTCCACTCAGTGGTTGTTCCAGTGACATTGGAGAGGGGCATTGACACTGAAGCATTGTACCTTACGAATCAACAGTAGTTTTTGTAGAAACACAAACATGCCTAGATGTCCCAAAAATTGGTAGGTGGAGGCCTATCAGCGACTGCCTTACCTTGTTCTACGTCCATGGTGTATTACCTTGTTCTATGACCGTTGATGATGTGGCCCCATAACTCAATTGAATGGTAACTAAAATCGCACTTTGAGAATGTTCCCAAAAAATCCCCTTTTTGTAGAATTTTTAAAATGTTTTAGAGATATCCATTGTGCTCCATCGAGTCAAGGCTTGCTACACCGAGGGAATTGTAGGTGGTTCATAGGGATGAGGTGCGGGAGAAGAAGCGATTAGAGGATTGTGGAAAAATGAATACTTTGTATTAAGAAGTAAGTGAAGAGTGGTGAGTGAGTCGAGCACATATACATTATGCGAAGAACGAGAATGAGGCATATGTCGGGTCCTTGGTGCTAAATCCAAGCGACACGTGCTGGGTCGCATCGTGATTGGCTCCTTGAAGAAGCTCCATAAAAAAGTATCAATGGTTGGATAATATTGGGGCGCGTCGTTGTGAAAGTCCAGCAACGTTGGGAAGTTGGCCGAACATTATGAAAACATTGATATAGTTTGCAAGACTTCTTTCGATCATTTTGGAATGCGGTCAAATGCTTCAAAAGATTTTGATATGGAACACCGGTGGTCGAGGCAGGTGGCCATGTTGCCCTTGGCCAATCGGACTAAAAATTCTGAAGTCGTTTGGCGGGCTACGATTACTAAAACATGTTCACTTGCTAAGTTCAGAGACTCGTGCATGTTAGGGATGTAAAAATTCTCCCCTTTAAGCCATGAAATCTTGGCGCATTAGCAAACACAAGCATGTGACAATGATACTAGCCTTCGATCAGGTGATCGATGTCTTGGAGGTTTTCGTACGTCTCCCAACTATTGTAAGCAGCGTTGTAGCCGTGGCACTTGGCTAGAGAGTCCATGTTTTTACACAATGTCATTTTTTTAATGATATCTTCAATCACGTTCTTTCTATCTCCATCAACATGTATAAGAGGTGGAGGTATAATGTCTTTGCTTGGGAAGTTTGCACTGGGGTCCAAGTACAATTGAAGCTTACTGATGTGGAAGACATGATGAATCGCTATGCTTTCAACCAAGAGAACTCAAGGGAAGAAAAGGGTTTGCATTTTCTTGATCTCAAATGGTACCAAACAATGGGTTTTGAGCTTTGCAAGTCCTACCCTCTGAGTTTCATGATCACTTAGTTGAGGAGGAAGTGATGAAAAACACTCAATACGTCATTGCTACAATGCCGGTCGGCCGCTCGCTTCATATCTACTTGTGTTTTACTAAGGGTTTGCCATGTTTCCTCATAAATGCTTGAGAAATACATGAGGTGGATTTCAATCACGAGGGTGTTGCTCTGACACCGTAATGTGGCTGGTGTGTTGGGAGGTTTTCTGTACCGCTTCAAGAGATATTTTACTTGTTATGATGGAAGTGGTACAGACAAATGCGTGTTTCGCGGTTGGTAGTTTGGCTCTGCAATTAGTGGTGTGAGGCTCACATAGTGCACGGAGAAGCTATTCAAGTGTGTGATTGGTTTGCTTCATTTGCCCTTTGGTTTGTGGATGGAACATTGTTGATAGCTTGATCCGACCGTCATAACATCCCATGAAATCCCCAAGAAACGGCTAGTGAAATGGCCTTCTCTGTCACTGGTATGGTATGTGACACACCGTGTCACATGGCACCATCAGTTCGTGCCAAAAATGGCTCGTGAAGCAGCCGTACGACCTGGTTTAAAGACATTTTCTCTATTCATTGTGGGATGATGGTGGTTGTCATCGAGATGAAGTGTGGATTTTTCTAATATATGTCCACCACGACAAGGATGATTCCGTAATTTTCAAACATGGTGGATGAGTCCATCACAAAATCCATGCCAATGTCAACCCATGGCTCTGTGAGAACAAGTAGGGGTTGAACAAAAAAGGTTGGCCTGATACAATGATGTTTTTATCTCTAATAGGTGTTGCACAATATACAAAAGGCTGCCACATTGATCTTCTTCTTGACAGACCAGTAGTATTGCTCCAACTTCTTGAGCGTCTTGTATCTTCCTAAATTTCCACATGGGTCATTGTCCAGGCATTCCTCTGGTATCATCCTTCATAGCTCCTTGTTTGTTGGAAAGGTGTTGTGCTAAGTACATCGTTGTTGTTACTAGGAGTCGTCGAACCAGAGTTTTGTGCTATCGTAACCGCAAAACTCCTTGTAACCCGTCAAAAAAAGCCTCGTGAGGTATGGGTCACCCTTGATGAGCAGCGCATTGATCTTGATCAATACTTCGAGCATCAGCCAGATTAGTTTTTCCAGGTTCGTATCCAATGTTGTAGTCGAAGTTAGACTGAAGGAACTCCATCCATTGAGTTTTTCGAAAGCTTAGAGTTGGTAATTTCTTGAGATAAGTCAGCGCATGATGGTCCGTGTGGACAATGCATTGTCACCATTCCAAGTAGCACAGCCACATCTTGAACATGTGCATGACCACGAGCATTTTGTTTCCATGCACCGCACGGTTCAATTATGGCTCGCACAGTTTTCTTGACATGTACGCGACCGGCTGTTCTCTACCGCCATTGTCTTGCAAGAAAACATCTCTAATGGCTCAAACGGACGCATCAAGGGTCGTGATGTAGTCCACTATAGGATCTTTCCATCAGAAGGTTGGTGCCGAGGTCAAAGAATTTCTCAAAGACTTGAACGCTTCTTTGTCATTGCCTCCCAATTCCACTCAATGCCTTTTCAGGTGAGATCAGAGAGAGGCGTTGACACTCAAATGTAGTCCTTTGTGATTCATCATTAGTTGTTTCAGAAGCCCAAAAAACTTTCAAGTCCCAAGCATTTGTGGGCGTCAACCAATCAGCGACTGCCTCCACCTTTTTTGGGTCCATGGTGATCCGTCCGCCGCCGATGATGTGGCCCAAATACTCAATTCAACGTCCACCAAAGTTACACTTTGAGATTTTCTTGAAACATTTCACTCTTTGTAAAACTTCTATAAATTTTCTAAGCAGTCCATCATGATCCTCTAGTGTGCGGCTATAGACCGGGATGTCATCAAGTTACACGACAACAAAGTCGTCAACGTATGGATGGAATGTGTTGCTCATCGTAGCCATAAAGGTTGTGGGGTTGTTTGTGATTTGAAACAATATGACCATGAGCTTGAATCACCTGCATCTACCATGGAGTGCTATCTTCTAGACAACATGACCAGACACATGGATCTGATGATAGCCAATGTAAAGATCATTCTTGCTAAAAACTCAAACCCTACAGAGTTGGTCAAAATTTTGTTTGTTTGCAGAAGAGGGTAACATTTCTTCATGGTAATGTCATTCAACGCACGGTAGTCCACAAAAATTTTCATCTCTTTGGTTTTAATTTTTGTTAAAAGTTAAACCTGCCACATATGGTAACGTGGAAGGTCTAATGAACCCATGGGTGAGCATTGCCTCAAGCTACTTCTTAAGGTTGGAAAACTTGTGATCCCTCATCTTTGCCTTGACAACATCCAAGGTGCACTAGGAGACCCTTAGGTTTCCAGGTCAAGGGTAGTTGGTGAACCTCCTCCTACAACCTCCTACATTCTCTTGGTGCCCCTTCAACTTCCAGTGCATCTTCAACCTCTATTGGCTCTGCAGCTGCTAGTGGCCTTTCAGATGCAAGTGACTCTTCATATTCCAGGTGAATCTTCAGCTGGCCTAGGTGGTTACGTAATCATCCAGGTGGTTATGAAACTACGTACAACCTCCAAGTCTGGAGCCCCCAAAGAGAACCTCCCAGGCCAACTTAAGGGGCTCAGTCCCTCTCAGTCCATTATGCCTTCAGAGATCATCAAGGCCTGGGAAATCCTTCCATCACCATCAGACTCCTTTTGATGCCTCTAGAGTGTACCTATACAAGCCTCAGCCTCTGACACTATAGGCTAGTGCCTTAGGAAGCACCTCCTACAAAGGCACTCGCCTTCCTTAGTGCAACCTAGTGGCTCTACTCTAGGTCTGGTTTTCCAGACTTAGTGTCAAGGCATCCAGGGCGAGCGCCCTGTGGGTCCACAAGTCTACACTTGTGGCTACATCCCTGCAGCTAGTTCAGGGAACTCTCCATATACTTCTCCAAGTGATCTACAAATTCCTACAGATATCTCAGTTTCCTCCGTCCACGCCTTACCCTTCCAGATTTCAGTCCAGTTTCTCCAATCCACCTTCAGCAAATCTTGACTGTTGCGACGTGGGTCGCTCAACCAGAGGCAGATTTCATTCGTAGCCAGCGATATTGATGTAGAACAATCAGCTGCTCTAGTCCACCTGCGCATTGTGCCAGTGTATGAAATCTTTCCCGAGGATGATATAGGGTTTGCTCATTTGGCAAGTTCTGCTCACCATTATTTCATGAATTTCTCCGACGTGCAGTTGGAGTGGTTCCCGAAAGTTGATTGATTTGCAGTTGTCTCTGGAATTTCTTTCCTCCAAACACTCATAGATCGATCTCTAAACCCATATTTTGAAGAATGTAAATACTGAAAAAGCTGTGAGAAGCTCCTTCATCCAGTAGGGCTAGTACCGTCTGCTACATTGACAACCGCTTTCTTGTACTCATAGCACTGTCGCCGGTTGGTCATCCTCATGCCCCTTGTCAAACTTTGTGAACCAAGGAATCCTCTTCTGGGGTGATGTGAGCCGCTCACATGGGCTATTAGTCGATGTAGATATTTCTTACCGGGCAGGAGCTTCGTCGTATCTTGCTATCCTTTGTTATTTCCCCACTCCTTATTCTTTCTCACGGCCTGCTCCCCTTTACGGCTGATGCCATTAATCATATTCGCACACGATATGGCCCGACAGGTCCAGCACAACCATTGATTGTGTTGATTGACATCGTCTATCTCCATCAGATATGAGGTTTCCGTCAAAAGCAACCTTCATCAACCACGATAATGATTGTGGCTTTGGGGTCGCGAGTTTTTGGAGTGCCACATCTGAACGTTGTAGTTTGCGCCGTCGATGCCATTGACCGCTGCAATCATTTGTTGAAGGTTTTCCTAAATGCCAAAAGAAGCAATAGCTCACTAATGTTGCATATGAGGCTTTTCACAGTAGGAACACAATTTTTTACAGGCAAGGTCACTGCCGGTGATGATCTTGAATAATAACACCGAGTATACTCCGCCAGGCTGGATTGTTGACACAAATGTTGGAGTCCGATCTGTGCTTCAGACTTCCTGTTCAACTTCCTAAAATGAGCAAGGATAAAGCGTGAAGTTGCTCCATGTTTCCATGGATTCGTGCAACGTGGGCTTAATCTCCTTGAGATGTTGCACCCTATGGCCGATGATGTGAGAGCAGTCATGCGAGTTGATGATCTAGCTCTGATGGTCTCCTGTTGTTATTGGACGGTCTTTGCATTTGACCACCACGTCAAAGTTGTGTCATGCAAAAGCAAGGCCGCAAGTTCATCTTTCTTGTTTTCATTACCAAGCGCAGCTGTAGTGAGTTAGACCTCCAAAATGTTAGACCACATCCTGACTGTTATTCCCTTGGAGTTTGTGGCATCGAATGCCTCAGAGAGTGCCGTTTGAATACAAGGGAGTTGTAATTTGTTCTTAGTGAGCACTACTACTTTGTCAGCTGGTGCCTACCATCGTGTCAGGTCTTGACCTGACGGGTAGTGGTGAAGGCAAAGAGTTTGTCAAGCCCAAGGGATCTGTCATTGGGTTGGACATCAGGTTTTTTCTATGTTGTACCCTTCACCGCAAAGGTTGCCGCTTCTCTCTGGTTTGTCTGTAGTGCGTAGGCGATCGCATGATACTGATCCTCCATTGTCAGAGTATTTGCTGGAGACTGCTGCTCTTTGTTGGTTGTGATTATCCCATTTACCGTTGTCGACGTAAAGCCTGCAATATTCTAGGAGGTAGAGATTCACTGAAGACTCATGCAATGTTTTTTCCAGGTGGTTAATGTTTGGTGGCTCCTCTAGCATCGTTGCACTCTGATACCGAGTGCTACGCTGAGTGGAATTTAGGTAGTTCACAGGGATGAGGTGCGGGACGAAATTCAATGAAAGGATTTGGGGAATATGGATAATCTATAAAATGCAATAAGTGTACTTCAATGAAAAGTGCCAATTAAGTCAAGCACATACATACAATGTCAGGATGTAAGGTGCATGTTTGATCCTCATTACTCAAGCCGAGTAGTACGTGCGAGGTTGCGCATAGAGTGGCTGCTTTGAGAAGCTCCACTAAGAAGTCGGGGGGGCTTGAAGAATATTGAGGCATGTATTTATAGAAGTCTAGGGTCATCAAGAAGTTTAATGAATACTTGCAAAGTATCGATGTGTTTTGCAAAACTACCGTCGATCATTGTAGAATATGGTGGAAGTTGCGAAAAACGTCTTGAGCGGAACATCGGAGTTCGGGACAGAGGGCAAATATTCCCTCGGCTGATTGACATAAACATCTTTAATTCATCGCACAGCGGGCAATGAATGTAATGGAAAAACTTCCCACTTGCTTATTTAAAGGACTCACATACGTCATGAACGTAACACAGCTGTACACCAGTATTTCATTCAGATACACGAAGACAAAGAAATTGAGATGCGGGCATAATTTTGTTTTTCATCACCGGCATCATTATTGCAGGCAAGTGTGTGAGTCCAAACGGCATAACCATGAACTTGAATTACTTGTATTGGGTGCAAAGATTTGTCTTCTTGACATCCTTATAAGATATGAAGGTGTGATGATAGTCATTGTGTAGGCCAACTTTGTTGAAACTTTGTACATCCCAAACGTTAGTGGACATAGAAAATCAGCGACCGCCTCCACTTTTTTTGGGTCCATGGTGATACTTCGGCTGTTGATGATGTGATACAAAAACTCGATTGAGTGGCAACCAAAGTCGCACGTTGCATTTTTTTTGGGTAGAATTTCTCTCCTTTTCAATTCTTGAGAATGTTTTAATGATGTCCATTCTGCTCATCCGGGGTACACTTGTTCACCAAGATGTTCTAGAGATATGCAACGGTAAAGTCGTTGAGGTATGGCCGGAAGATGTTGTTCATGTGCCGCCATGAATGTTGCAGGTGAAATTGTGAGTGGGAACAGCATGCCTGTGAACTTGAAGTACCTGTATGTAATCAAGAACATCATCTTATTGATATCCTCATCAGATACATGGATCTAGGTGAATCCGCCGCGTAAGTCAATTTTGGTGAAAACTCTCATCCCGCGGAATTCGTCAAAAAGTTCATCTGCCTGTGGAAAAGGGTAGTGGTTCTTGATAATGATATCGTTCAACATGAGGTAATCCATGCACATGTGCATCTTGCATGTTTAATTCTTCACAAAAGGTACAGGATTCATGTAGGGTGATGTGGACGGCCTGATGAACCCTATGGAGTATCTCATCCAACGGCTTCTAGAGTTTAGTCTGCTCGTGGTCGCTCATTTGATAGGTCTCCTTGACCATCAAACTTCTTTCCATTTTCAACTCTATCTAGTGATTGACATTGCGTTGTAGAGGTAACTCTCAAGTCATTTTGTTTGAAAATACCCCTTCAAACTCCTTGACAAGGGATGAAAACTTCTCCAGAATGGCTACAAACTTGTCAGGTGTCAAGGCCAATCTTGTCGCGTCTACTGCCACAATCTCCTTTGCTTCCCCTGCTTTCACATGGACAAGCCATGCCAGTGCTCCATGTCACAGATTTTTTGGCCACGTCCTGTGATATTGGCTGGCGTTTAGTGACTGCTGCAACTTCCTTTGAGCTTCCACCTCTACTGCTTCCCGCAAGTGCCACTGCGTCGTGGATCACTTAATCATAGGCATGTGTCATTTTCACTTAATCACAGGCATGTGTCTTCTTGTGGATTCTGCCGGTTCAAGAAATCATAGCCGTGGATGATGTTTTGGTTGTGCTCTGGGCAAGTTCTCTAGACTCAACTTTCCAATTTGCAGTCACAGTGCTTTGGGACATCGACAAATCTGCAATCGTCATTGGATGGTTTTTTCTGTAAACACCTCTGGTTTGGTTTGAAAACCCAACTTTTGAACCATGGCATTCCTTATGAAATTGTAAGAAGCTCCTCCATCCAGTAGTGCCAGTACCATTTTGCAACTTTTACATCCACTCTTTTGTGCTCGTGACAGTATTGAAGGGTGGAATTCCTCTTACCCCTCGTCAAACTTTACGATGTGAAGAACCCTGGCCTTCATAAATGTGCACCGCCCACATGGGCGATTGGTTGACTCATGTATATCTAACCAGAAATGAGGTTTGTTGTCTACTCTTGCCCTTTGCCATTTATTGACCCCACATTTTTTCGATGAGACTTCACCCCCTTTTTGGCCTGTTGCTACCATTTGTGGAAGTTGTGCAAATTGTGTCCCAGCTTCGTGCAAGTCTAGCACAACCATTGATTTTGCTGATCAACAATGTCAATCTCCCTTGGAGATAATGCTTCCATCAACAATGACGTTCCTGTGCCACGATATGCATTGTGAACTTGGAATTACCAGCCATTGGATTTGTGCATCTGAGCATTGTAGTCAGTGCTGTCAATGTGATTGGCTGCTAAGATCATTTATGGAAGGTCTTCTATGATTCTCGACATGGAAATTACTCAAATGATGTCATTCTTGAGGCCATTGTTGTAGTGTAAACAACACCGCGTCTGACCTCGTGCCTGGCAAACTCTATTTTTCAGGCGCGAGGTCACTATCGCTCATGATTTTACAAAAACCCAGTCTATACTCTACCACAGTGGACACAGGTGTTGAAGCTTGTACCCTCCGTCAGACTTATCATTCATTCTTTCAAAAGTGTACGTATATGGGGCGTAAAAACTCCATCCTGTTTTCCGGTGGAGTCAGTGATTCCTACCAAGTTGGATTGATTTTCTTGAGAAGTAGATCATTTGTGGCTGGCAATGTGAGAGCAGTCGTGTGAGCTGTTGATGCCACTCCATTGGTCTCCTACTACCCTTGGATGGTCTTTATATCAAGTACCACCTTAAGGCCATGCGGCGTAAAACCCAGGCCTCAAGTTCAACTTTCTTCTTGTCATTGTCAACCCTAGAAGTGGCAAAGTACACCTCCAAAATCATTAGCCACATCACAACCGTCGGTCCTTTGGAGTTTGCAGAATTGACCGACTTAGGAAGTGCTGAAAGAATGTGGGGTTCGTTCAAGAGTCGGAGATTTCTCTCGGTGAGTAGTGCAGTCACTTGGTGCTTCATTTTCAAAGCTCCTCCATCATAAAATTGAGTTTGTGGTCTTGAGAATAGATGGGATATGCCCCCTGCTTTGTTTGACCTGTTTCATTCCTTCCACATTGCTGCAGACTTGATCCGACTTAGAATCCCCTTTTTGGGGATACATCAATGTTTATTGTGATTGTGTGCAGGTTTCCCCATGATCGACTCACTCATGGGGGTGACGGGGTGTGGCCCTTAAGGCACACAAAAGGAGGGTTGTTTTTTGTTTCCCCGTATAATTTTGTTTTTCCTCGATTTAAGGGCGGGTGTTTTTGTGGTTGGATGACAGAAGAGATCAAGACAAACTCATTGCACCAAACGGCACTCAATTTCATTTAGTAGAAAGCCAAGAGAGAAAATTTCAGGGGCTTAAGGATTTTGGCCAGAATCGTTGGTGGACGTCGTAGCCCCTTTTTTGTCCAGTTTATGTCTCGTTTTTGTTGGGAATAGAGAGCAATTGATCAACAGAGTAATTTGCAATTCCTCCAGGTTGGTTTCATGCTAATTTGTGTTTGGTAAGCTGCTCCATTTCCCTCCATGGCAACGGCTTCCCGTTTTATGGCTAAGTGTCGATTCCTGTCCCGTTCAAGCAGTTAGGCACAGAATCGCAATAACAGAGTTTCCGAGAAACGACTACTAGCCAGTCGGTTAGGGAGGCAGAGACAGAGAGAGAGAGAGAGAGAGAGAGAGAGAGAGAGAGAGAGAGAGAGAGAGAGAGAGAGAGAGAGAGAGAGAGAGAGCAAGCAAGCGAGCAAGCAAAAGAGTGAGCAAGCGATCCAGCAATGACATGTGACAAAAAAAAAGGTGACTATCAAAACAGTCCACAGAATGTGAGTGCACAAGAGAGAATAGAGAGAGAGAGAGA
>SZWC01028203.1:3713-28565 GCA_023375785.1 Penium margaritaceum
CGTCGTCGTCGTCGTCGTCGTCGTCGTCCTCCTCCTCCTCCTCCTCCTTCTCCTCCTCCTCCTCCTCCTCCTCCTCCTCCTCCTCGTCCTCGTCCTCCTTGTCCGTCTCCCCGTCCTTGTCCTTGCCTATCACCCGCACCCTCATCCTTGTCCTTGAGTCGTCCACGTCCTCACACTAGCCCTCATCGTCGTCCTCGTCCTCTTCCTTGTCCTAGTCCTTGTCTTCTGATGCGCCCTCACCCTCTCCCATGTACTCGCCACTTTCCTTGCACATTTGTTCTGCCTTGCACTCCTCGCCCGTATCCATGTCGTAGTGGGTACCTTCGACCTCAACTTCTACCTCGGACTCCTTCTCACCATCGACCTCACACCCACACTTACCCCTATCCTCGTCCTCCTCCTTATCCTCATCCTTGTTTTTGTCCTCATCCTCAACCTGCTTTTGGCCTTGGTTCTGTCTCATCCTTTTCCTCGCCCTTTCCCTCGCCCTTGAATTCAGCTCCGCGACCTGTAATGGCGACCTCGCCGTGGCTGACTGCATTAATGTTTGGGTCTCCACTCCTGTTGCTCTTCTCATTCTTGTCCTCGTCCTCGTCCCAGTTCTGACCCTCACCGTTGCCCTCGTTTTCATCTTCGTCTTCATCCTCATCCCAGTCCGTCCTGCTCCTTGTCCTTCCGCTCACTGTCATCACCCTCGTCGTCATCATCCACATCATCCTTCTTTGCATCAGCCTTGTCACCTACCTAAAAGAAAACGGTCTTTTCTCAGGGTCAGAACCTCTATTACGGGCTTTTTTTAAAACGGCCGGCTCGAAATGCCCGCATCCCGTATGAATGGGGGGGCCAGGGGGAGGGGAGAGGGTGCACGGCCCATCCAGTTCTGGGACCAGCGTTGCTAGCCAGCTGCGTGGGAGACCTGCCTTGTATTCGTCTTGTTCCTCTGAAATAGTCGCCCTCGATGCAAGGGCGTTGACGTCACTTTGGTCGTGAACTGCTGCTCCATGCCGGGCGGCTGCTGCTTCGCCCTCCCTTCCCCCCTCCCCTCCTCCCTCCCTCCCTCTCCTCTCTCTCTCTCTTTCTCTCTCTCTCTTTCTCTCTCTCTCTCTCTCTCCCTCGCTCTCTCTCTCTCTCTCTCTCTCTCTCTCTCTGTCTCTCTCTCTCTCTCTCTCTCTCTCTCTCTCTCTCTCTGTGTGTGTGTCTGTCTCTCTGTCTCTCTCCGTCTCTCTCTCTCTGTCTCTCTGTCTCTCTGTGTCTCTCTCTTTCTCTCCCACGAACTTGCGCTCAGCCCCTGTGAAACGCCGTACTAGTCAGTGCTGTTTCTGCGGATTTGCTCTTGCCCTTGTCAGCACCCCACCTCTCACCCTCGTTGTCATAGTAGTCACTGTCCCAGTCATTGCCCTCACCCCTCGCCTTCACCCTTGTCCTTGCATTTGACATTTTCGTCCAGCACAGAAGAGGAGAAGGGATGTTTGTGGGTGATACTATACTTTTGACTCTGGTTTCGGATACCAGGAGAGAAGCTGACGGCTCGCTTCAACCGTCGGTTTGAAGACTTCTCCAGTACACAAGCAAGCAGGAGCACCTTTCACGACATACGATGATGCTAATGCATGTCTCTACCCTTTTCAATTGCAGAACGTCCCACACCGATTCCCAGGAGATCTGGGTGCAACCCACAGTGTTGATTGGCTGCAGCAAGGCAGCCCCATACCCACCACCATGGACCGATGCAAACGATGGGGACGACCAGAAAGATCTGCCCCATTCATTGCCAGCATGTGGCTTGTCCTCCTAGCTTCGGCGCTGTACAGCAGCACACTACCCAAGGCAGCAGGAGTGCTGATTCATCCATCTGAAGGTGAGGCATACGGATGGACCAAGGCCGAGGTCACAGGCCATCACTGATGGGCTTGAAAAGTTGACGAGGAAACGTGGCTGATGGCCAGCTGATGTTGTCTGTTCCGGCACAAAGGTTCGCATCTCTCAGCGCCCTCGCAGTTGGCTCCAAAGATTCGACATGTTCGCGCCATCATCGTCACCGCCATAACTGGTCGCGAGACAGGACAGGAATGATGGCGTATGACTGTGATGGTGATGGACCTGTACCGCTGCCGAAGGCTAGCGTGACGGAGAGCTGCACCTGGCCGTCAGCGCACGTTACTGCCCATCAGCGCCAATCAACCGAAAGGGTTGATGGGCAGCTGATGGGCCGACGTCATCATCGCGCAAAACTGGCAAATTTTAATGACACTACCTGCTCTCTGATCAGATAACACCTGCCGGTTTCGCAAAACGGCGAATGTCGCATTACCCATTGACCCATTTTATCATTTAAAATTGAACCAGTGCCGTGAAAGACTTGATACTTTTACCCATCAGTGATGGCTGATGTCGTGACCGTGATGGCCAGTCAATCGTCCCAAATCATCCTTCCAATTAAATTTTGTAGTTCCCGCGCTTTTTTTTAATCCCATCTGATGGCCTGTCGCCCCGGCCCAAAGTTGTTTCTCTCACAGCTTTCCATGTCGAGCATGTACCTTTCAGAAAACCTTCATGCTCGGCAGTTTCTCATAACAGAGAGCCTGAGGAGTATTGGATGCAGCCAGGCATTTCAGTGCAGTGGTACGAGCAGCTGATGTCCTCATCAGTACGAGCGCCCAGTCTTGATGATTTTTGCAATGCATTTCTTTGTCATGTTGCATGCCTTTCTCACCTTTTTCTATAAAATCCAATGTAAGGCCGAGTTTGGATTGATCAGCATTGGGTCTGGCGGCCACAGAACACTGGGACCTGGGACGTCGCTGTCGGGTTGATGTATTTTTTCATGAACAAATACTTTTTCTTTGACCGGGAGTGGAAGTCCGACAGCATTGGCTCGCGCATGCGTTGACTGGCTATCTATTCAACCGCATTCCCTGGAGTAACTGTCAACCAAACCGTAAAAAAAATCCGGCTTTTAGTGGTTAAAACTCATTACATCGCGAGCGCGAGGCCAAATGCTGAGCAATCCAAACTTGGCCTAGCTCTCAAACCTTCAGCTGTACACAGCCTGGCGGTCTACATTACAAATGTCCGAGCTCCAATCCCAAGCCATCTGGCACATGTCAGTAAAAGGAGTTCCGCCTCTTAGGCTTGCCCAGTCATGAGGCCAGCTGTACCATGGCTGTAATCACAGCTGTCGCAATAAATGCTTTCGGCACTTGGGTGGCTCCTTCAACATCCCCCCCACCCTCCCTCTTCTTCTGCCCCTGAATGGTGAAGCACAACACTCTGGAAAGGGAACAAGGGCGAACATTCAGTCAGGGGTAGGAAGGAGGGGTAACGGAGTGGGGGGCCTGGATCTTCAGTGACATGTAAAGACTTCAAAGGTGCTGATGCCTGTTGTAAGAAAAAAATCAGGTCTAGAAGGTTAAGTGGTGTACTCCCCCCCCTCTTTCCTCCTCCTCACGGGAGTTCCTCATCCGCCTCTACAAGATCACTGGAATCCGCCAGCTCTCCAAACTACAGAGGTCAAGGAGATCTCCAAAATCATGATCCAGCAAGTTCTTGAGCGCGTCAAGAAGGACATTGACTTGCAGGTGATGAAGCAGTTCCCAGACCACGTGCTCAACAGACCTAGCTCTGGCACCTCTCCTCTCCGACATGCTATCATGCAGTCGTTGCAGGACAGCATGGCAGGGCTAATGCTATCTGATGAGATGAAGGAAGGAGACTTTGGCATCAACATGGACGAGGACGAGGTGGTGGTGCTCCACAGGAACCCAGGCACTGCTACCTCTACAGCTCTACACTAGACACCTTCTGGCATTGCCTGATATGACAGCTCATCCTGTGAGACAGGATGAGGCTACATAACCAGGAAGCACGTCATCACCCACGTGACGGTCAAAGTCACGTGGGTGTTTGTTTTTTCCTGTTTGGTGCTACCAAACTAGGTCTCTCTCTTTAATGCGATCGGAAAGTCCTGCTTGGTGAAACGAAACTAGACTTTTTTGGTTGAATAAATAGGACTTTCTGTTTTATGGGATGAAGAAGAAATTGCTATACCGTCGACAAAAGAGGACTTTTCCATTGACGGAAATGGCTTCATCTGTTTCCTCATACGAAACAGACAATTTTTTTCCCATTTCGATCAACCGAAGTAGAAAAACCTGTTTCGTATTTCCAACAGTTTCCACGTGGCAGCTTCTTGAATGCTCACGTCAAGTGCCACGTCAACCAGGCTTGTTGAGTTTTACAACCACTTACGTTTCCATAATTTTCTCTGCGCAAAACTATCAAGCAAACCGCCGGTTGAACACAAAGTTGTATTTGTGTTTAGGTTCCAATCGTGGACCTCCACCATTGGCTCCTCGCGCCGTGCGTGAGGAGCCAATGGGGGAGGTGTTCACCATTGTGAACAGTTGAACACACTCCATCCTGTTGCTACTACAGCGCAGATTGCGGTCAGCCTGTCTGACAAGAACGTGAATCCGTACTGGCGGTTAAAGTAATTAGTATAGAATGCTAACTTGTGCTTGTGTATTCTGAACTAGCCGTGATAAATAGAAGAAAGGCCGGTTTTGCGCGACGCCTAATCCGACACAGTTTTAGTCGTACATGCCGCGGGGGTCAGATTACCGTACTGCTACATGATTTCGACTTTTAAAATATTTTTTGGGTCGTAGTCATGGTTCGTCTCCGGGATTAGTTATTTTTTTGTTTCCTTGGACCAAGTCAGTGGGACGAACTGACTTGGTGCAGTTGTCTAGATTTTTTTTTCCCCATTGAGTGGTCGTTTTCATGTCTCGCTGTCGCCGTTTAAAGTGTCGGCGCTCAGCCCACACCAAAAATTGTGCGATCGCGTGACTCAAGTGGGTCACGCGATCGCACTTTGGTCTTTGCCCTCACGTCATGCGTCGAACAGGCCCGATGACATGAATTAATCGTATTCGTTTTATGACCAAAAATATATAGCTCGTAGCCGTATTATGGAAATCGTCGTCCCCAAATAAATGTTTAATTACGAAATCAAATAGCATTATGGTAGCTCTTGATTAACTAGTGCTCTATACTGATTACTTGAACCGCCACTACGGATTGACGTCCTTGTCAGACGGGCTGACCGCAATCGGAATTATGCAAGTCAGAGAGATTCGCTAAGATCTTAGGCGCGACACCACCTGTCTATTGGTATTTTTGTTACAGACGGTCATACGGTACAGAAGTAATCAAGGAACAGTTCCTGCCTTTGATATGTCTAAAAAGAAAACTACAGTGGAGTATCTTGTCGATAGAAATCATACTCTATCAATGTACGCGAACAGCCGGGTCACTGGGCAATACATTAGAGGACAGTGGACTCATTCGTCAAATGCATCGCAAACCCATGTGCTTGGAACGTTTTCCTAGTCCATCGTAAAGTCCTCTCTTGCATGCCTTTCTTCATCACAATTCTCACTACTGGATGGAAAAAATCAGGTTTCGTGCACGGTAGATGACTACAAACGCCAGACACATTTTTGCAAGTAAGAAGGCAGGAAAGTTAATTTGTCAGTCGATGGCATCGGGCAAAAACACCGGGAGTCGCAGGTATTCTGCAGAATTAGCCCAACGTGTAACTGTTTCACGTTTAAGTTTGGAAGGTCAGGCACCCCGCGATGAGCGCAAGGAGACTGACCAAATTCCTGAGTGCACCGGGTGAAGTAAAGCGGCGCAGAAATTCCCGGTAGAAGAAAAAGAAAAATTCTGGTGCACCAACGTGTATGAAACATGGCTATGTTTTTATCAAGGTCTCCAAATGGACCCTCCGCCTGGCATCTCTGGCAAAATACCCCTGGAAGGAGTAGTTTGTACGGGCAAGAGGATTGCACTCAAAGTTGGGCCTGTCATTGTTTCTGTCTCTTCTAATTGCAGTGGCAATACTTGAGAGCCTTCAGGAGACCTGGAATATCACAATTGATGGGTGGGATGGTGAGACAGACTGCAACGACACAGAATCCCTACAGTGCGACGATGAAGGATTCATCATTGGAATGTGAGTCGTGAACCATGCCTAGATGGGGTATATGTGTGCAGTCCTTCAATGCACCAGGAGACACAACATTGTTATCCGCAAATCTGCTGTGTTCAGGCTGTAGGTCAGGAAGTTATGAGCCTTTCCTTACTCTGTTTTGTTCTGAACAGGCATTGAAGTCAGAGCACAACAAGAGAGAATGAAAACTAACGGAAGACAAGGATGTGTCAAAGCATGTTGAAATTGCTCAGAAACGTAACTGAGGTTATGATTCTGTTCTGACAATGGCTGTGGATGAACACATCAGATTTGCCCTGGCTGTAGGTCCAAGATAGCTGTGGATGAAATTCGTTTATCCCATATGATGCATTAAGAGATGGTATCGGTTGACTCTGTGAACAACAGGTACAGACAATTGGAAATTTTTTCACCCCAGGCACGTTCTACCACTTCTTTCAAACCCACTTCCCCAAAGGCCATGGATGGGAAGGAAGAGGGGCCATGCAAACCACCACAAATTCACTATGGAAGGCACACCATATTTGACAGTTTTGCTCCACCATACCTCATAAAAAACAAGGCGCGGGCTACGTGCATAGCTGTTATTATATACTTGGTGCCCAAAGAGAAGGTTCAGAATGATGCTGCTCATTTAAGAAGGGTCCTGGGTGAGGTTGCTGCACATTCTCAAATAATACAAGGCAGTGCAGTTGTCGGTGCCAGCTGCTCCACCTTTCAAGAAGGCCAAGGTCTGGCTAATTACAATGGGTCTTCTGAGCTGGTCAACATCGGGTCGCTGTTTTCAAGGGACAGGGGCTATCTTTTGCAGCCTTGGCATTTAGTTCTGTCCATACTGATTGCTGTGAGCTGTTACATGCAAACAAAGCAAGACCTGAACCACAAGGCTTGCTGCAACTGCCACTCTCTTTTCAGTCGCTTTCTGTCTTTTTGTGACAGTCCATCTGTTTGTTATGAACTCTGTTTGAGGTGCAGAAGTATGTCCTTTGACGAACTGAATGGTATTCCAGCCTCCATTGGTGCCCTAACACATCTGCGTTACTTGTGAGTGGTAGTGATAGCATGAGTCCGGAGGTCCCTGCGGCTATATCAACATTGTAACTAACAGTGGTTCAACCACTGATGAGCTGGACATGGTGAATGTCCAATTCCATTTTCACCTCACAGAATTGAATAAGCTGTGACATGCATTCGAGGCTGTTACATGCATGAAAAACAAGACCTGAACTATATGATGTGGCCTAAATTCTATGCAGCCAAGGTAAACAAAACTCTGATTGTGACAAGCATGCCCAAGTATCACACATTTCTTCTCAGTAGCCAACGTGGAAGGTGGGGAAATGCTGAGAAAAGTCTCACAGCACATGGTGCAGGATAATGGTTGCCAGCAAAAAACAAACCTTTTTGTGCAAAGGTGGTTGAACAAAATCTGACAGAGTTTCTTTAAGGGCCAATATGCCTCGGCGGCCTTCCCCGTGGAGGAATTTGGCACTCAGGAAGTTAAAAAGATGGTTGCCAAGTCTGGGATGCTGGTACACAAGGGAGGGCAGATGGAGGTCGGAGACTTTTTCATGATAAGACATGTGCTTGGATTGACCAGTCAGTTGCCACCCCCCCTTTTTTTTAGCAAGAACCTGTAATCTTTGTACAAAGAAACAATGACACCACGGACTGGCACAACCACATGTTAGAATGGGAATTGCCACAACCCATGGCACAATATGGTGAAAATGAAAAGAAGAAAAGACAGGTGCAAGAATCAGAATGTCAACCCCCCCCCCCCTCCAGTAGAATCAGTGTAACAGAGATCCAACAGAGCAAGAGGGTCCAGTGGCCATGGCCTGGATTGTGGGATAGTTCAATTTGCACCGACTGACAAAGTCCAACCGCCCCGCCACAGTCCAAACTTACAGATCACTCCGTACTGCTGCCGGATCCACGCGATGGAGAGCCACTGCACGAGTCACTGCCAACGCCGACCACCCTGGCTGATCCGCCAGCCTGGACCCCTATCCAAGCACATTGACACGAACGGATGGATAAAATGTCAACCACCTGGGCCCAGGCCACCAAAGGTTTCACATACAACTGTGCACAGTCTCCTCCCAGAAAGAAGACCGAGCGCTGCCTTATACTTTGTTTCCTTCCGGGTTCGAGCAGTTGGCAGCGCCTCACCCTCCCCCCTCACCTTGCCCGGCTGCGCATCCATAGTGGTGATATCCACCACCCACGTCGTGCCCTGCGCCCAGTAAAAAACAAGAACGTCCGGGCGTAGCAGGTTCGCCGGCTCCACTATCATGCCCAGAGAGTGCTTATGAAAAGTCTCTGCCAACTCATCACAATTCCGGATAATTAGGACCCGGATAATTAACACCAACGCCGATTGTCGTGCCACGTCTTCTAGCAGGTGACCATGGCCACCATGATGGATGAGGTACCCAAGAGGCAGCCCAAACCAGAGCTGGGCGTGGAGTGTTAGAAAAATAGTCCGCCAGGATCTTGAATGCTCATCAGGTCAACTCCATTACCACTGTGCAATTTGCTTCTGCCATTATGCGTGAGTGTTCTGAAAATCCGTCACGCATCTGTTCTTAATGAATTCACTGTCAGCCTGAATTGCTCATGAATGGTAGCTGGAACACAAGAGGAAAGTCCAGACGAGTGACTGAGAAAAGAATAACTCAAAACCATTAACGAATGACAGAGACATACTCATTCTAATAAGCACTGGTGCTACTGTCAATATGCTGGAAATACGAGGTTGAGTTAATCGACTCAAAAACGTGCACTCGTAGATCAGTGCACGTTTTTGCGCCGGAAGTCCGACTTCGGGGGGCGAAATCGGACTTTGCCCGGCTCTGCGACATCGCAGGCGGAGCTTTGCCAGCGAAGTCATCAAACAGTCACAAACCCCTTGAGCGAGGGGTTTGTGACTGTTCGAAGGGGGTTTGCATATAGGTTTGGATGGGGGTCCGAGACTCCCCCTGTGATGGAAGGGAATTTGCTGGGCCTCGCTACCGCGGGGCCCAGCAGATGCCTGCGCAAAAATAAAACCCAAAACCCCCGAATGTAATTCGGGGATGGGTTTGTTCGACGTTTTGGCTTCAAACTAGGGGTTGAACGTGGATTTGCGTGGTGGGAAAAAAATGAAAAGGGCGTTTTCGCTCGATCGCGATCGAGTGACGACCCCCCTTTTTTTTGCGTCAGACATGCAAAGCCCCTCGTATGATGTAGGGTTTTGTGTTTTGCGTGGGCTCCGCCCGCGCAAAACACAGAAAACCCTAAATCGTACGAGGGGGTTTGCATGTCTGACGCAAAAAAAAAGGGGTCGTCGCTCGATCGCGACCTCGCGATTGAGCGTCGACCACCGTTGTGACATCGGCTTCGCCGATGTCAGAACGCGAAGACTTCGCCCTCGATTTCGGCGAGTTCTGAAATCGAGGGCAAAGTCGGAAAGAAACTTCCGACGCGGCCATTTTGGCAGATGCACTCAAACTCAAGTGCATGATTTTTAGTCGATTAACGCTAAATGTCACTGTCGCCACTTGCAGTATATGTGCAGAACCTGTGGCAATGTAATCCAATGCTCCTGATTCTACTTTCGAACAGCAGGTACACACGGGAAGGGGAGGCATGGCTAGTGATCTCTCTCCTGACCAAGACAGAGGTACAGGACAGATGAGGATAGAGTAGGTAGGTTGAGGTTCAGGATATAGCCTGGTGACTCTCTCCTGGCCCTCTTTCCATTTTTTCCATTAGCACAGAAGAGTTTGGACACATACCATGCCATCTTTCCACATGGAGATGAAAATATCCAGGAGCCAAGTACACGCGATCCTGTATGCCAGTGGGACTCGCCTTCAGCCAGAGAGCCACACCCCTGGACCCCACCAACCAACACCGCTGGACCATCTGATCACAGGCCTCTGGAAACATGGCACTGCCCACTGCTTCCATGTCCTCCAAGCACTGCAAACGCTTGAAGTGAAAGAAGGGCTCAGTATATGATACAGGCCTCGCCCCAAGCACTGTGTGATTGCTTCCAGTGTGCGGAGGATGGTCACAGCGGACGCGAGCAGCTCCTCCACTGCCTCCTCCCAAAAGCTGGCACAAAAAATCCATCTACCTAGCCCCACGGAGGAAACAGTGAAAGGGCTCCAACAGAGAATGAACCAACGCCGTTGACAAGCACACGTAAGAAAGGTGTGCCCTTGGCTCATGTGCATCAAAGCCCATCTTCCCCTCACTCAATGGCAGCTGCGCCTGGAACGTCGCCAGCTACTGCAGGGCCCCCACATGAGCATTCCGTTCTGGGCCCTCCACCACTACAAGGACTCCCAGCATGGCCCTCCACAATGCAGAGTCAGATCCACGCGATACCCTGAGCCAATTGAGATCAAGAGGCACTGCGCAAACCCAACAGTTAGCGTGAGGCACGATGTAAAGGCGGAACATTGTCATGGCTGCTTTTGAATCCTCTTATTCTGGCAAGACCTGTAACTCCTGACTCCGCTCCAGCAACCACTCCTCCCGCCATTATCCCTGGAAACTCTCTGTCCCCAACGGGCAACCCAAGAGCTCCACACCATCTGGGCCTAATGGAATCCGTGCCAACTCTTCAGGAACGGCCCCTAACATCCTGTGGCACAAAAAACACCTCCTTGGCTGGATCTGTAACCCCTGATGGCTTGCTATCTTCACCATGTCACAGAAGCACTTGGTGAGGGCAACTCGCCTTGCAAAAATTGTGGTGTCCTCTTGGCAGGCGCCGACATATCCCAAATCAGCACCCCCCCACTAGGCACCGCTCCGATGCCGCTGCCTCCAGGACGCGTAGGAGGGCCAAACAAAAAATTACAGGACTCAACGGGTCTGCTTTTCGGCCGCCCCACTGACTCTATAGGACTGCCGGCTTGCTCACTTTGGAGAAAAAAAGGCTTCCCCGAAAACACGTAAAATTGACATAAGGAGGGAATCCAGACGCTGAGGCCTCTATTACGGACTGCTTCAAACACACTATTATGTTCGACCTCGTTGAACAATTGCGAATGTCCAAACACAGAAGCCCATGTGCAGGGTGTGCGTCAAAGATAGCATGCATCCCTCGCTCTAGTACAGCAGCCCTCTCTACAACTCCTACCCCAAACTGAAGCGGCAATAATGCCTTCTCGATTTTCTCTTTGTCCCGGATCAAGAAGATGCTCCTCGCAAGCCTAAAAAATGGCTCCCCCACGGCAAGGGGTCTCATTCCCTCATTAGTATCCCCCTTGAGCAATGGGACCAGGTGACAACGCCCCAAGAACGCAGCCGCCTCTCTTGGCAGCTGTCCGGCTAGAATTATTCATACCACAGCTGCCAACGAATCAGGACCACCTGAAGTTTCCACGACAAGATCACGAACCCCGTGGATCACTTTGCAAGACCTCCACCACCTTGTCCTCGGTGATGAAGTCCAAGAGCAAGCCCTCAAGTGGATCAAAAGGCTTGACCCTAGGGGTTAGCAGAGCCGACACTGGAGGATGCTGCTCTTGAAGAGCATGACACTTTATGCTGTTCAGGGCTGAGAGCGAAGAAGGTCAAGCCCCCGGCCTGGTGCGCCTTTGTGCACCATGCGAATCACCAGTTTCCACTGTTCGTCTTCTTCTGGTTGCTGCGTCTCCAATGAGAGACGTGTCGCTGGTTTGGCTGATGGAGCAGGGCGGAAAGCTGACCTGATGGACTCCATTCCCTCCTCAACCAGCTCTACCTAGTTCCCCCTGTGCAAACCATTTGCACCGCTCCAAAAAAGATCTCAATATCCAACTTGAGATGCCCCCACTCCGCAGACAGCCCCCTCACAACACATTTTCTCCTTGGGCATCACAACCAAACAGAGAAAAACTGCATGTGCAGGAGTAGCATCCAATACAGGTGCAAGGATTCTACATCAAGGGTCTGGTGGAAACGGAGTAGCACTCAAGCAGGTGATCAGGTGACGGATACGAGGGTGCCAAAAAGAGACAAAAACAGGTTGCTCGATAAAATATCATCTGGCATGACAAGTACATATAGGATGTTTTCCTGGTTCTAACGCACTTTACGGAACTCAATTCGGAGTCCGTTTAAGTGAGATATGGATTTCCAAAGTTTGGAGATCATGGGTCGGGCTCAAGTGACATCCTGAGCACGTTGAGCTCAAAAGGCGGCAGGATTATTGGCTAGGACGGCTAAGAGCTGCCTTCAAGGAGAAAAGGCAGTTGGAAGACCTCGAAAAGACTTCAAATAAGGTGTAGATCACGATTGTTGGTCGTCAAAGTGGTGTGAGACATAATTCTCATGTGTGACAAGGTGACTGCCGCTCATCCCGCTAGGCTAGGAGAGTATGCTAGAGGTTAGACTTTGACACAGTGTATTTCATTGCTCCCTAGGAAAAATGAGGCACATAGGGGCTTGTTAGAAAGCTGTGACACCATACTTTGTCACTCAAGAATCAATCCATACATTCCCGTTCTCTGTAGACCTACATTTGCTTCCGTAATTTCTACCTGTGCAACCTACAACTCACTCTCGCAAACAATTGGTCATAACTAAGCGGCTCTTGGTGAGCCTGATCACCTCTCTGAGGGCTGCCCCAGTTTCCATCAGTGGTATCAGAGGTAGAACAAGGCTTTGCCTCATTCTTGAAGCATTCCTTGCACCCTGTTGTGTGAGAAAGTCGTTTGGGGGCTGAACATAACACCACCATAACTTCTGCTTCTGTGGTGTCCGGCGTCAGCATTGCCAAGTTCGAAGGCAAGAACTTCATCCACTGGAGCAACAGCATGAAGATGGTGCTGATGGAGAACGGACTCTGGAGCCATGTGAGTGAGGAGGAACTAGCTCAGTCCTTCCTCTCATCTTGTGAGGCCCGTACCCACCGCGAAAAGCGTGACCACGCTCTCGCGACCATCTACCTCTACCTTGTCGAACGGCAGCAACTCCTTGTCCATGGTATCCTCACGCCTAAGAAGGTTTAGAAGAAACTTAAGTCTACTTATGCATTTAAGTCAATCTTTATGAACATGCAGCTGCGTTGTCGCTTTCACACTGTGAAGATGGATGAGTCCGGATCCATGATTGATAACATTAATATGGTGAAGCCTCTTGTCGACCAACTTTCTGCAATTGAGGACCCTATGAACGAACGTGTGCTCATGCTAACCATCCTCTTTGGCTTTCTTAGCAGCTTCACTCCTTTCATTGTTGCCTTGGACCAGCGTGGCAACAACCTCTCCCTGAAAGATGTGGAGGAGAGCCTGCTGTTTGAGGAGGAGCGGCGCAAGGGAGAGGACAACAGAAGCGAACTGGACGTCTCTCTCATCACCAATTCTGGTCAAGAGGGCGGTGCTACACCAACCAGGAGCAACAGCAGAGGAGGGAAGAAGAGGAACTGCCACTACTACAAGAAGCCAGGCCATTGGCCCGAATGCCAGAAGAAGAAGGCGGACCTTACGGCTGGGGTGGGAGCGGGAAAGCAGTCTGACGCTTCCGCGAACGTAGCACATTGGGAGAGTGGATTCGTTACAACCATCTCGGTCCTGCACGTCTCCAAAAGCACCGCCTTATTCCAGATCACCAACTCAGGAGCCAAGCGACACATGACGTGTCACCGGGAGTGGTTCATTGTCTTCACCATCATTGAACCTCGTCGGGTGTACATGGTGGACAACCATGAACAAGTGGCGGTTGGGAAGGGTGTGATTGTGTTTTGTGCTTCCGTTGAGGGCAAGTAGGTGGAACATCGTGTGAAGGAGGTATTCCATGTTCCGGGGCTGGTAGCTAACCTCCTCTTTGTCTCATCTCTCATCTCCAAAAGCATGCAGGTTCGCTTTGAGAATGGTGGCTGCACCATTTCTGCACGTGCAGGCCGTATACTTGCAAAAACAGACAAGAAGACAACTTTATTCTCTTCTTCCTCATCTTCCGAACGTTCAGGCACTTGCACTGCAATCTCGGCAGTGACCTTGCTGGTAGCTGCAATCTCACCCTCGTTGCCGTTGTTGCTGCTGCCAGCCTCCCTGTCACTTATGGACGCCTGACCTGCACTGTGGCGTTGTGTGTTAGGACCTGCTTGTGCTTCATGGTCCCGCTCCTCAAAAAGAGGTGATTCCTCCTTGCAGGCCGCGCGGCGTATGCCCTGCAGCTTTTCATACTGCTCTGCAGTCCGGCGGTTCACCATGGTGCGTGCAGTGCCCGCCATGCGGTCGAGGTCCAGGCAAATTTATTCCTTGCTCTGCAACCTTCCAAACACATTCCAGCCTCTCTTTTGCAGTCAGAGCCCCAAACACTCCGAGGAAGGAGACACAGAGCCCACTTGTACAGCTCCTTGGCGCTCTCCTCGTGTAGGGACCACCGCTGTACCACCTCCAGGGATGGCAGCGGTACTACCGATACCACGGTATACCGCGGTTTTGTACCGCAGTATCGCGGTACCACGGTACCCTTATTTTTCTCGCGGTAACAGTACGGTATCGGTACTCACCTTGGGGGGTAACCCTCTTCCGTACCGCAGTACCATACCACGGTATTGTACCGTGGTACTTTCAAACTAAGAGAAAAACATGTAGGATTGTATTGCTGATTAATGTTTTCAGCATGTTATGCACTTTTGAAGTGGATTTCATAGTTAATTCAGACTAGCCTTTCCGCGGTAATCAATTTCCACACTCAAAAACATGGTTTTAAAATCAACAGTGTACAATGTACCGCAGTACGACTTGAATACAGTGGTACATTACTACTACCGCTGGTAACGCGGTATCGGTACCAATATCAGTACTGACCCGCCAGAAAACTAGAGTGCCGCATTATAAATACCGTGGTACTCAAGTACTGTGATACTTTTGTACCGCGGTACTCAATACCGTGGTTTGCCATCCCTGACCACCTCCATCTTGCATGTCTTGACCAAACGCTCGCAAGCAAGGCTCGCAGGTCCCAAGCCAAATGATCCACGCTGCACAAGGAGCTTATCCACGAGGTGCAATTGCAACTCCTACCTCTTGCATCCCTAGGGCTCCAGCTTCTCAAACAGTGGGTGCCAGTCCTGCACACGGCTAGTCCCGTTCATCAGCTCTCCCCGATGAAGGCGGGGATTCAGCAGCATATCCACAGAGTGGATGGAACTGTGGTGTCTGTCCGACCCATCTTCTCTGATACCATCCCACCCATTCCGCATAGCGCCACCGAAGGCATTGAAAAATGTTCCCTGAGTGCGGATTGGGACTGGAAGAGCAAGGAAAATGGCATGGCAAGCCAGCTGCTATTGCTGTTGCTGCTCCTGATTCTTCTTCCTCTGTGGCACACAGACAACCGGGGCCACTTGCTGTGGTGCTACACCTAGCTTCTTTGTGACTTTAAGTAAGTTATTGTAAATCCACGGCAAGAGTTATTTATTAGTTTTGAAGCAACGGAGCATGTCATACACTTGGTCAGCAAGCGTGCGGACAGCAGCACACCCTGCCCAGAAGCCAGCGTCTAGCACATGCTGGTGCATCCACTGCCTGTGTGCCTCCGATGTAACGGGCCGTGCCGACTCGGTGCTCGCCACCAGGCTGCGAAAAAATGACTCCACTTCAAGGAAACGGACAAGCATGATGTGTTTGGTTCCAGATCTGGGTTTTCACTGGCGGAGGAGCTCAAGGTAGCTGAGAACCCGCCTGAAACCCTGGCCACACTTCCATACTATTTCAAAACGATGCAGCTGCAGTTGACTGTCGCAAGGACCACCACACATTATGGCATGTGCCCCATAAGGTCCTCCATGAGCAGGGCGAGAGTGGGCTACGCAGCGCATGAAAATGATGCACGGGAAGGATCATCTGAGGATTTCAACCGCCTGCCAGTTGTTGCTGACATTTTCCAAAACAATCTGGACAATCCACTCACTTCCCACCTGATCAATGGACGCCTGCAAGCAGCTGGCAACGTATTCACTGGTCTTGTGGCTGACTTAGTGGCACTCCCCACAGACAGAGATGTAGCCAGACTGACAGACGTTTCAGCCATTTAGAGGATAGCAGACCATGCAAGGCGGTGTGTCCACCCATTGCACTGCAGCCTGACTATAGTCCTGTCCCATTTGGTGTGCAGTTCGAAAAGCATGGCCTCTTTCCGCTGCATGAATTGGTCCAAGAGGCAGTTGCCGCCATGATTACCCGATGGTGGAGTTCAACTGCCGTACTTGTACTTGATGGCGTCCTTCATCAACTTCTTGATGAAGGCCTTCTCCCCAAGCCTCAGCGCCAGCCCCTCAGTCACCATTATGGGAAACAGTTCATCAAGATTGGCGGGCACACGCGTGTCCCACATGTCATCAAGCTTCTTTGAATGGTTCGACTTAAAAATTCGAGGATGTCCAGGCTGCTTACGATCTCGCACAAGTACCGACAGCTGCTCCTTCTCAGCTTCTTCACCACCGCAGATCTCCTTAAGGGCAAGAGTCAGCACTCAGGCTGCATTCTTGGATGTGCTGGCCAAGACATTTCTCTTCTCCTTGTTTTCCTTGTTGGTGTGGTAGACGTTCCCAATAATATACTTGGCAAAGTGGGAGATGTTGGCAGTGACCTCATGGCTACACAGCTGGCAGCGGTGCTTGCCTGAGCCCTCGACCAGCTCAAACTTGCTGCTGTACTTTGCCTCCAGCGTGGAAGAGATGCACATACTTTTCAATGACTCAGCAGCCATGAATCAGGGAGTGCCTGGAGTGGTGAGTGGATGTGGTGGGGCAACGCATGCCGACCTTGAAGGTTGACAAGAGAGAGCATACAACTGACTGGGGGGTGGTCGGTTTTCATAGGCACATCGTTGACTTCTCTCTGCTATCCCCCTGCCCTGCACGTCCACCACTTGAAGAAAAACAAGGCAAGACACAAATGAGGCACGTAGAAATGAAGATGCAAGGAAAACAAAATTCTTCCAAAGACTCGCAACCAAAAATCAGGACACTAACAGAATTTTGAACATAGGTGATAACGGTGCCCATAAGCTCCTCAACTGCCTCCTTCCATAGGGGAGAAAGAAGCTCCATATCTCTATCTCCAGGAAGGATCCATGTATCTATCTCCAGGAAGGAAGGACCTGAAAAGCTAAACTAGGGAGGGAAGCAAGGCAGCAGACCAGCAGACATGCTCTTGTCTCAGCCGCATACAGGCCCATCCCTCCCTCTGCACATGGCAGCTGCGCTTGGAGCTCAGCCAACCTCGGGAAACACCCAAATAACTATGTTAGGTCGAAAAGAGATGAAACATGATGATTTTGGAAAGTTAAGTTTTCACTTCTTTACTTTTGACTTCGACTTCAGCCAGTCAAATTTGATTTGGAATTTGAATCTGACTTCTTTCAGTCTAAGATCAACTTTTCTTCTACTTTGACCATGTTTGTCATGTTGTTAGCAAGTTACAGTCCACACTAAGTCTTACAACATTGTGCAATTTTGGATCTGAAAGTTAAACATACTATAACATGTTTCCAGCAAAAGCGTGGTTGAAGTCTTTAAATTCCAACTTACCATAGTGTCTTTAACATTTTCCAATATTATTTCAAATCTTCACCCATGCAGTGCATAAAAACATTTGTACGTGTTTGGTTGAAATACTAAAGTTGTTTGAATTTGCCCTATGGCTGCACACAGATTGGAGCTTTAACAAATTGTCAACCAAAAGAAAATTCTGACCGGCAGTTCAAATGCGCAGCCATTTGCCATGTCAACTGGCTTGGTACGGATGCCCTCGATTGCGACACTTCATGTCCGGTGTTTTATGGCCGCTCGGGGCTTCAAAGTTCAAGAAATTGAACTTTGAAGCTCCAAGCACGCTGAGGGATCCGCAGTTTGCATAGCTGACCTGGACCAAGTTTTCGCCTTTTCTGGCACAAGAAAAGGCAAGGGGCCTTTGAATGAAATACCTAAATAATCTGGGCTTCCGGCTTAGCGTAAATTGTGGTGTCATCCTGGAAAGCACCTACGTGCCCCAAAGCAGCACCCTGGAGGCCACGCAACTCCGCTGCCCCCGCCTCCAAGACCGGCAGCAGAGCCAACTGGAAGAGCACTGGCCCTAGCGGGTCCCATTGTCACACCCCGTGCTGGCTCTCCAGGACGGCCGGCGCACTGACCCTGAAGAACAGTAGCTGCCCAGGGGACGAGTAGAACTGCCGCAAGAAGGGAACCCAAGAGCCGAAACCCCTTCTATGCACCGTCTCAAACACACAATTCTGCTCAATGTTGTTGAAGGCGTTGCAGATGTCGAGGCACAAAAGCCAAAACGAAGGGTGTGCGCCCCAGATGGCGTGCACCCCTCGCACCAGCAACGCTGCCCCCTCCGACACGCCCACCCCAAACTGCAGAGGTTGCAACACTTTCTTCATCTTCTCCTTATCCCACAGCAGCAGGACCCGTCCAGCCAGCCTGAACAACGCCTCGCCCACAGCAATGAGCCAAACACCCTCCTCCTCAGTGTCCCCCTTGAGCAAGGGGATAAGGCGACTGCGCCCCAGGAATGTGGCAGCCTCCCTCGGCAGTACTCCAGCAAGGATGAGACAAACCACGGCTGTCTGCATTTCTGCGTTGCTGCCTTGTTCCAGTCATGCATTGATGCAACCATGTATTAATGCATTAATTTAGTCATGCATTAACGTATTCATGCATTTATGAATACGTTATGCATTATGCGGTGGTGCATTGCTGCATTCCTGCCTTGCTGCAAACCTGCAAAGATTCATTTATATATTAAAAACATTTGGCCATTCATGCATAGATGCATTGATGTATTCATTCATTTATGCATTCATGCATTGGTTCATGAATTCATTGGTGCATTGCTGCCTTGTTTCTTGATACAATGATGCAATGCTGCCTTGCTGCATTCATGCATTGATGCATTGATGCATTTTTTGGCTGTGATGCATGCATGTGTGTTGCATGTATGGATGTACTTGCCCTCTTGTTTTGAACTTGTGTGATGCCTACCTTCGTTCAATTCTATGCATGTGCTCCATGAAAGAAATCTGTGGAAACGTCCTGACTTGCTGTGGTTGCTGTTGTATCTCCCTGCCACAGTCACCGCGGCTGTTGCAGCCACTGTTTCTGTTGCTGTTGCCGGTGTCATCCCTGTCATCTCTATTGTTGCTGCCACTGTTTCCTCTGCCAATAGCACTGTTGCAGCTTCTGTTACTGCTGCTTCAGCAGCTGTCACTGCACTCTCCTCTGTCATTTTTGCCGCTGCTGCTGATGCTGCCGTGTCCACTGCCGCTGCCTCTGTGGTAACTGCAACCACTGTTTGCTGGGTCTGAGTCCAAGTCTTAGTTTGAGTCTGAGTCTGAGTCTGAGTCTGAGTCTGAATCTGAGTCTGAGTCTGAGTCTGAGCCTGAGTCTGAATCTGAGTCTGAGTCTGAGTCTGAGTCTGAGTCTGTCTGAGTCTGAGTCTGAGCCTGAGCCTGAGTCTGAGTCTGAGTCTGAGTCTTGAGTGTGAGTCTTAAGTCTGAATCTCATTCAGAATCGAAGATGAAGTCACATGACAGTTTGAATCCGATTGGAAAGTTTTTTTAACTAGTATGAAGCACCAGCCAGCTGGTGGCAACGCTAGTGTTTGCATTCACAAACACCCTGTCGTGTGAGGCCACCGGTCGGCTGGAGCCATTATTCACTTGATTGGTTGGATGATCAGCACGTTGAACCACCTGCAACAGCGACCGGCGGATGGTTCAAGTCCATTCATTAGCACCACCGACCTCGGATGAAACTGCCCTTCATGACTTTTTGGTGGCCGACTTGTTTACCAAGTTGGCTGCCAACCCAATTGAGCAACACAGCCGGTCCCAACCCTGGCGTTTGCCCAGACCAGTGGTGGTGAGACAATTATGTTCGTAACGGTTTCGCCAAAAGATGTCTGAATTGATAGCCGATCAGCTCGAAAGGCTATCTTGTTGGCCACTGCATGCTCTAAGCAGTTTAGGCTGAAATGATATTAAAGCTTTCCTAGCTTTGTTTTGTTTCAATTTGACATCACAGTAAAAACAAAGCAAAAGGTAAGCAAGGCCTTGCCAAAACAAAAACAAAACAACATTGAATTTTGATAGGTCAAAACTGGACAATATGACATTAAAAAATAAAAGCTTGAATCAAACCTATATTTTTAGCCGCTTGATTATGTTTTGGTTTTTGTTTTTTCCCCCAACTGTTTCTGCTTCTAAAGACGATGGGAACTTGTATTTGGAAAAACAATGGTGAGAAGCAACCGCTGTTGACAGGTGTTCAAGCTTAAAACTGGCCTTGAACATGCTAAATGGCATGGGACAAAGAAGAAACCAATATTAGGTGGACGCCCACTTGGACAAGGTGAAGGAGGAGGAGCACGCTCTCCCCGCAGCAGAGGGCACAAAGGAGAAGCACTACACAGCGGCCCTTGCAGAGCAGCCGGGGTACCGGCTGCGCACGATGGCTTGGGAGACCTTCAGCGGTCTTGGCCTGGATTGTTGGTGATTTTCCCGTCAGTTGGCGGCGTTGTGCCTGGAGAGGGGTCAGGGCAGGCGCAGTGAGGCTGACTAGCCGGGTGGTCAGCGCAGGCGGTGTCCTTGTTTGCGCAGTGGCTCTCCGTGGCTGGGATTTGGCAGCAGTGTCATGTGCTCTGCGACTTCGGCTTGTGGCATGGTGATCTGGACCTGACACCGGGCGGTGTCATGTCTGTTGAGCTGCCGCGGCCGTGGCCACTTGGACTCTTATGCTGTCGGACCTTTGCTACACTGTGCCGTTGGATGGCGAGGAAAGTCTCCTAAGTCCTTGATGCTTGTTTCCCTGCTTTTCCTCTCTACCTCATTATGCCGTGGGTGGCGGCATTTGCATGCTTTCATACCCCGATGTTGTGCCGGTCAGGGGTGGCGTTTGCATGTGTTTCTCATCAATCAAGTTTGAATGAAAGAAAAAAAAGAAAGAAAAACCAATATTAGATCGAAATGGACACAAAACGGAAAATTTCCATGATTCAGTCAAAACTATACAAAACTGAATTTCATCCAGTCAAAGCCAAAACAAGTCAAGGCATTTGATATCCATTTTGGCCAGAATCAAAGTTAAAAGTTTCAATTTATTTTGACCTAACATGCTTTTTATGCTCACCAGGGTGAAGATGCTACATGCAAGACGTGAAAAATCTGGTCTATATGACATGAGTGCCATTCAGCCATGGTACACATCACCAGTTGTGACGTGCCTGTCAATGTCAATATATTGAATACTTTTCAAGCTGCAGGGAAATAGCTACCTTTGCTGGTGCATATGGCAGCATTCCAGCTTCTGTTGGTGCCCTAACAAACCTGCAGAACCTGTGAGTGGTAGCACTGAAAATAGGTAAAGACTAGAGGTCTCATGGCTACTGTGGCTACAGTGGCTACAGTTGCTTTGTGACTGCCGTACCGCATCACACCTACAGCAATTTTAGACTGGATTAGGTGAATGTTGAGCTCTTCATGAAATTTATGGATTGATACTCACCACTATCGTCCGTTGAAGTCCATAGTGCTCATGCAAGTGCTGAATGATGGTGCTATTGCTTCAGCTGAGCTGATTCCAGATTCATTGATGCTGGCATCCAATGTGCATTTTCATGTTGTCATGTGTGTGAATGGATCTCATTTTCTGAGGGACAACATGTCAAAAGCGCTGGTAGCGGTACTACAGGTAACTCCAGTAAATGCCTTTTTCTACCATGGTATGATGCTTACCGCGGTACAGTATTCACTCTAAGGAACTGGTTTAGAATCAGATCTAAGCTCCTGGGCCAAAAAATGGTAATGCAGAACAGTATTATGGTACCGTGTCGCTGTCATGAGACCGAAACTACAGCAAATTGACAAAAAAATCACACCAAATCTTGTGAAAGTGATGAATTAAGGGTAGTGATGATAGCACTGGTATAGTATCGGCACTAAGCCCCAAGGGCAGCTTTGAAAAAAATTCAGAATCGTCCTAAAATAAGTAAGGGTAGTGATGATAGAAAAAATGATTTGATGGATATGAGATTGCCAGAAAGTGACAAAAATAGGTTGCTCGAAAAAAATCATCTGGCATCACAGTTGCATAGAGGATGTTTCAAAGGTTCTAACGCACTTTACGGAACTCACTTCGGAGCCCGTTTGAGTGAGATATGGATTTCCAAAGCTTGGAGATCATGAGTCGGGTTCAAGTGACGACCTGAGCACTTTGAACTCAAAAGGCGGCACGATTATTGGCCAGGACGGCTGAGAGCGGCCTTCAAAGAGGAAAGATGGCTCGAGGACGTCCAAGAGACTTCAAGGAAGGACCAGTCCACAATTATTAGCCATACAGGCCATGCGAGACATAATTCTCTTGTGTGACAAGGTGACTGCCGCTCATCCCGCTAGGCTAGGAGTGTGCTAGAGGTTAAGCTCTGACAGAGTGGATCTCAGTGCTCCCTTAGCCAAATGAGTCATATAAGGGCTTGTTAGAAAGTTGTGCTGATGTAATTTCTCACTCAAGAGTCAATTTAGACATTCGCATTCTCAGCAAACCTACATTTGCTTCCGTAATTTCTGTCTGTGCAACTTGCAACTCCCTCTCACAAACAGTTGGTCCTGCCTAGGCGGCTCTTCGTGAGCCTGATCACCTCCTTGAGGGCTGCCCCAGTTTCTATCAGTGGTATCAGAGCTAGAACAAGGCTTTGTCTCTTCCTTGAGGCATTCCGTGTACCCTGTTGTGTGAGAGAGCCGTTTGTGGACTGAACGTTGCACTTGCTTGGCGACATCCGCTTCTGTGGTGGCCGGCGTCAATATCGCCAAGTTCGAAGGCAAGAACTTCTTCAACTGGAGCAATAACATGAAGATGGTGCCGATGGAGAAGGGTCTCTGGAGCCAGGTGGATGAGAAAGAGAAGGAACCAGAATAAAGCTCCCTATCCCCTGTCGAGGCCCGTACTTACCGCGAGAAGCGTGATCGTGCCCTCGCAACCATCTACCTCCACCTCGCCAAACGGCAACAACTCCTCGTCCGTGGCATCCTCATGCCAAAGGAGGTTTCGAAAAAGCTTGAGTCCACTTATGCTTCCTAGTCAATCCTCATGAATATGCACCTGCGTCGTCGCTTTCACACTGTGAAGATGGATGAGTCCGGATCCATGATTGACTACATCAACATGGTGAAGTCACTCTCTGACCAGCTTGCTGCAGTTGAGGACCCTGTCATGGAGCGTGTGCTCATGCTAACTATCCTCTCTTGCCTTCTTACAGCTACACTCCTCTCATTGTTGCCCTGGACTAGCGTAGCGACAAGCTCTCCCTCAATGATGTCGAGGAGAGCTTGCTGTTTGAGGAGGAGCGGCGCAAGGGAGAGGAGGGCGGAAGCGGACTGGACGTCGCTCTCATCACCAATTTTGGTAATGGGGGTGGTGCTACATCAACAAGGAGCAACGGCGGAGGAGGAAAGAAGAAGGGGAACTGCCACTTCTGCAAGAAGTCGGGCCATTGGGTGCGCGAATGCCGGAAGAAGAAAGCGGACCTTGCGGCTGGAGTGGGAGCGGGAAAACAGGCCGACGCTTCTGCAAACACCGCAGATTGGGAGAGTGGATTCGTAACAACCATCCGGGTCCGGCACGTCTTTGACAACAGCGCCCTGTTCTGGATCATCAACTCGGGAGCCATGCAGCACATGACGTGTCGCCGGGAGTGGTTCGTTGTCTACACCGTCATTGAGCCTCGTCGGGTGTACATGGGAGACAACCATGTGCAAATGGCGGTTGGAGGGGTGAGATTGTGTCTGGTGCTTCCGTCGAGGGCAAGCACGTGGAACGTCGTGTGAAGGGGATGCTCCATGTTCCGGGGCTGGCAGCTAACCTCCGCTCTGTCTCATCTCTTATCTCCTAAGGCATGCAAGTTCGCTTCGAGAATGGTGGCTGCACCATCTCTGCAAGAGCGGGTCGTGTGCTTGCAAAAGCGGACAAGGAGGACGATCTTTACCGCCTCTACGTGGCATCGGAAAAGGAAGCCGACTCAGCGTTGGCAGCAAGAGAGGGAAAACACGACATCGGCCTGTGGCACCGCCGGCTCGGTCACCTCGAATTTGGCGCCATCATCTCCATGCAGCAGATGGTCCGCAGCCTGGAGCTCAAGGGGGTGAAGCAGCCTGGTGCATCGGCTTCTGAGAGCTGCATTGAAGGGAAGCAAGCCCGCTCTCCTTTCACGGGAGAAAGGAAGGGCGCGACTCAGCTTCTCTCACTCATTCACTCAGATTTGTGCGGTCCAATGCCATCACAATCCTTGTCCAGCAAGTTGTACTTTGTCACGTTCTTTGATGACAAGTCGAGGAAGATGTGGGTGTCGTTCTTGGCTGGAAAGGATGAGTGCTTTGATGCTTTGAAGGTGTGGATTGCTGCTACAAAGAATGAGAGTGGCAGGCGGTTGAAGGTGCTTCGCACCGATGGTGGAGGAGAGTACCTCTCCAACAACTTCCGCACCTTCCTCAAGCGTCGCGGGATCAAGCACGAGGTCACCCCACCTGGAACACCGCAACTTAACGGCGTGGCTGATATAGATATAGATATAGATATAGAAATAGATATAGATATAGATGTAGATATAGATATAGATATAGAAATAGATATAGATATAGATATAGATATAGATATAGATATAGACATCGATATAGATATAGATATAGATATAGATATAGATATAGATATAGATATAGATAGAGATATAGATATAGATATAGATATAGATATAGATATAGACATAGATATAGATATAGATATAGATATAGATATATATATAGATATAGATATAGATATATATATAGATATAGATATAGATATAGATATA
>SZWC01028205.1:0-11206 GCA_023375785.1 Penium margaritaceum
AGGTACAAGTGTCAGTCACATGTATCAGGTACAAGCATCAGTCACATGTATCAGCTACAAGCATCAGTCACATGTATCAGGTACAAGTGTCATTCACATGTATCAGGTACAAGTGTCAGTCACATGTATCAGGTACAAGCATCAGTCACATGTATCAGGTACAAGTGATAGTCACATGTATCAGGGACAAGTGTCAGTCACATGTATAAGGTACAAGTTTCAGTCACATGTATCAGGTACAAGTGTCAGTCACATTTATCAGGTACAAGCATCAGTCACATGTATCAGGTACACGTGTCAGTCACATGTATGAGGTACAATTGTCAGTCACATGTATCAGGTACAAGCATCAGTCACATGTATCAGGTACAAGCATTAGTCACATGGAACAGGTACAAGTGTCAGTCACATGTATCAGGTACAAGTGTCAGTCACATGTATCAGGTACAAGCATCAGTCACATGTATCAGCTACAAGCATCAGTCACATGTATCAGGTACAAGTGTCAGTCACATGTATCAGGTACAAGCATCAGTCACATGTATCAGCTACAAGCATCAGTCACATGTATCAGGTACAAGTGTCAGTCACATGTATCAGGTACAAGTGTCAGTCACATGTATCAGCTACAAGCATCAGTCACATGTATCAGGTACAAGTGTTAGTCACATATATAAGGTACAAGTGTCAGTCACATGTATCAGGTACAAGTGTCAGTCACATGTATCAGATACAAGTGTCAGTCGCATGTATCAGGTACAAGCATCAGTCACATGTATCAGATACAACTGTCAGTCACATGTATCAGGTACAAGTGCCAGTAACATGTATCAGGTACAAGTGTCAGTATATGTATCAGGTTCAAGTGTCAGTCACATGTATCAGGTACAAGCATCAGTCACATGTATCAGGTACAAGTGTCAGTCACATGTATCAGGTACAAGCATCAGTCACATGTATCAGGTACAAGTGTCAGGCTCGAGTAAAAGGCAGAAGTATTTGGCACAACTATCAAACACAAGTACAAGGCACAAGTTTTTGGCACACATATCAGGCACAAGCATCAGGCACAAGTATCAGGTACAAGCATCAGTCACATGTATCAGGTACAAGCATCAGTCACATGTATCAGGTACATGTGTCAGTGACATGTATCAGGTACAAGCATCAGTCACATGTATCAGGTACAAGCATCAGTCACATGTATCAGGTACAAGCATCAGGCACAAGTATCAGGTACAAGCATCAGTCGCATGTATCAGGTACAAGTGTCAGTCAGATGTATCAGGTACAAGCATCAGGCACAAGTATCAGGTACAAGCATCAGTCGCATGTATCAGGTACAAGTGTCAGTCAGATGTATCAGGTACAAGCATCAGGCACAAGTATCAGGTACAAGCATCAGTCGCATGTATCAGGTACAAGTGTCAGTCAGATGTATCAGGTACAAGCATCAGGCACAAGTATCAGGTACAAGCATCAGTCGCATGTATCAGGTACAAGTGTCAGTCAGATGTATCAGGTACAAGCATCAGGCACAAGTATCAGGTACAAGCATCAGTCGCATGTATCAGGTACAAGTGTCAGTCAGATGTATCAGGTACAAGCATCAGGCACAAGTATCAGGTACAAGCATCAGTCGCATGTATCAGGTACAAGTGTCAGTCAGATGTATCAGGTACAAGCATCAGGCACAAGTATCAGGTACAAGCATCAGTCGCATGTATCAGGTACAAGTGTCAGTCAGATGTATCAGGTACAAGCATCAGGCACAAGTATCAGGTACAAGCATCAGTCGCATGTATCAGGTACAAGTGTCAGTCAGATGTATCAGGTACAAGCATCAGGCACAAGTATCAGGTACAAGCATCAGTCGCATGTATCAGGTACAAGTGTCAGTCAGATGTATCAGGTACAAGCATCAGGCACAAGTATCAGGTACAAGCATCAGTCGCATGTATCAGGTACAAGTGTCAGTCAGATGTATCAGGTACAAGCATCAGGCACAAGTATCAGGTACAAGCATCAGTCGCATGTATCAGGTACAAGTGTCAGTCAGATGTATCAGGTACAAGCATCAGGCACAAGTATCAGGTACAAGCATCAGTCGCATGTATCAGGTACAAGTGTCAGTCAGATGTATCAGGTACAAGCATCAGGCACAAGTATCAGGTACAAGCATCAGTCGCATGTATCAGGTACAAGTGTCAGTCAGATGTATCAGGTACAAGCATCAGGCACAAGTATCAGGTACAAGCATCAGTCGCATGTATCAGGTACAAGTGTCAGTCAGATGTATCAGGTACAAGCATCAGGCACAAGTATCAGGTACAAGCATCAGTCGCATGTATCAGGTACAAGTGTCAGTCAGATGTATCAGGTACAAGCATCAGGCACAAGTATCAGGTACAAGCATCAGTCGCATGTATCAGGTACAAGTGTCAGTCAGATGTATCAGGTACAAGCATCAGGCACAAGTATCAGGTACAAGCATCAGTCGCATGTATCAGGTACAAGTGTCAGTCAGATGTATCAGGTACAAGCATCAGGCACAAGTATCAGGTACAAGCATCAGTCGCATGTATCAGGTACAAGTGTCAGTCAGATGTATCAGGTACAAGCATCAGGCACAAGTATCAGGTACAAGCATCAGTCGCATGTATCAGGTACAAGTGTCAGTCAGATGTATCAGGTACAAGCATCAGGCACAAGTATCAGGTACAAGCATCAGTCGCATGTATCAGGTACAAGTGTCAGTCAGATGTATCAGGTACAAGCATCAGGCACAAGTATCAGGTACAAGCATCAGTCGCATGTATCAGGTACAAGTGTCAGTCAGATGTATCAGGTACAAGCATCAGGCACAAGTATCAGGTACAAGCATCAGTCGCATGTATCAGGTACAAGTGTCAGTCAGATGTATCAGGTACAAGCATCAGGCACAAGTATCAGGTACAAGCATCAGTCGCATGTATCAGGTACAAGTGTCAGTCAGATGTATCAGGTACAAGCATCAGGCACAAGTATCAGGTACAAGCATCAGTCGCATGTATCAGGTACAAGTGTCAGTCAGATGTATCAGGTACAAGCATCAGGCACAAGTATCAGGTACAAGCATCAGTCGCATGTATCAGGTACAAGTGTCAGTCAGATGTATCAGGTACAAGCATCAGGCACAAGTATCAGGTACAAGCATCAGTCGCATGTATCAGGTACAAGTGTCAGTCAGATGTATCAGGTACAAGCATCAGGCACAAGTATCAGGTACAAGCATCAGTCGCATGTATCAGGTACAAGTGTCAGTCAGATGTATCAGGTACAAGCATCAGGCACAAGTATCAGGTACAAGCATCAGTCGCATGTATCAGGTACAAGTGTCAGTCAGATGTATCAGGTACAAGCATCAGGCACAAGTATCAGGTACAAGCATCAGTCGCATGTATCAGGTACAAGTGTCAGTCAGATGTATCAGGTACAAGCATCAGGCACAAGTATCAGGTACAAGCATCAGTCGCATGTATCAGGTACAAGTGTCAGTCAGATGTATCAGGTACAAGCATCAGGCACAAGTATCAGGTACAAGCATCAGTCGCATGTATCAGGTACAAGTGTCAGTCAGATGTATCAGGTACAAGCATCAGGCACAAGTATCAGGTACAAGCATCAGTCGCATGTATCAGGTACAAGTGTCAGTCAGATGTATCAGGTACAAGCATCAGGCACAAGTATCAGGTACAAGCATCAGTCGCATGTATCAGGTACAAGTGTCAGTCAGATGTATCAGGTACAAGCATCAGGCACAAGTATCAGGTACAAGCATCAGTCGCATGTATCAGGTACAAGTGTCAGTCAGATGTATCAGGTACAAGCATCAGGCACAAGTATCAGGTACAAGCATCAGTCGCATGTATCAGGTACAAGTGTCAGTCAGATGTATCAGGTACAAGCATCAGGCACAAGTATCAGGTACAAGCATCAGTCGCATGTATCAGGTACAAGTGTCAGTCAGATGTATCAGGTACAAGCATCAGGCACAAGTATCAGGTACAAGCATCAGTCGCATGTATCAGGTACAAGTGTCAGTCAGATGTATCAGGTACAAGCATCAGGCACAAGTATCAGGTACAAGCATCAGTCGCATGTATCAGGTACAAGTGTCAGTCAGATGTATCAGGTACAAGCATCAGGCACAAGTATCAGGTACAAGCATCAGTCGCATGTATCAGGTACAAGTGTCAGTCAGATGTATCAGGTACAAGCATCAGGCACAAGTATCAGGTACAAGCATCAGTCGCATGTATCAGGTACAAGTGTCAGTCAGATGTATCAGGTACAAGCATCAGGCACAAGTATCAGGTACAAGCATCAGTCGCATGTATCAGGTACAAGTGTCAGTCAGATGTATCAGGTACAAGCATCAGGCACAAGTATCAGGTACAAGCATCAGTCGCATGTATCAGGTACAAGTGTCAGTCAGATGTATCAGGTACAAGCATCAGGCACAAGTATCAGGTACAAGCATCAGTCGCATGTATCAGGTACAAGTGTCAGTCAGATGTATCAGGTACAAGCATCAGGCACAAGTATCAGGTACAAGCATCAGTCGCATGTATCAGGTACAAGTGTCAGTCAGATGTATCAGGTACAAGCATCAGGCACAAGTATCAGGTACAAGCATCAGTCGCATGTATCAGGTACAAGTGTCAGTCAGATGTATCAGGTACAAGCATCAGGCACATGTATCAGGTACAAGTGTTAGTCACATGTATCAGGTACAAGAGTCAGTCAAATGTATCAGGTACAAGCATCAGTTACCTGTATCAGGTACAAAGGTCAGTCACATGTATCAGGTACAAACTTCAGTCACATGTATCAGGTACAAGCATCAGTCACATGTATCAGGTACAAGAATCAGTCACATGTATCAGGTACAAGCATCAATCACATGTATCAGGTACAAGTGTCAGTCACATGTATCAGGTACAAGTGTCAGTCACATGGATCACTTACAAGCATCAGTCACATGTATCAGGTACAAGCATCAGTCACATGTAACAGGTACAAGTGTCAGTCACATGTATCAGGTACAAGTGTCAGTCACATGTATCAGGTACAAGCATCAGTCACATGTATCAGGTACAAGTGTCAGTCACATGTATCAGGTACAAGCATCAGTCACATGTATCAGCTACAAGCATCAGTCTCATGTATCAGGTACAAGTGTCAGTCACATGTATCAGGTACAAGTGTCAGTCACATGTATCAGGTGCAAGCATCAGTCACATGTATCAGGTACAAGTGTCAGTCACATGTATGAGGTACAAGTGTCAGTCACATGTTTTAGGTACAAGTGTCAGTCACATGTATCAGGTACAAGCATCAGTCACATGTATCAGGTACACGTGTCAGTCACATGTATCAGGTACAAGTGTCAGTCACATGTATCAGGTACAAGCATCAGTCACATGTATCAGGTACAAGCATCAGTCACATGTATCAGGTACAAGTGTCAGTCACATGTGTCAGGTACAAGTGTCAGTCACATGTATCAGGTACAAGTGTCAGTCACATGTATCAGGTACAAGCATCAGTCTCATGTATCAGCTACAAGCATCAGTCAAATGTATCAGGTACAAGTGTCAGTCACATGTATCAGGTACAAGTGTCAGTCAAATGTATCAGGTACAAGCATCAGTCACATGTATCAGGTACAAGTGTTAGTCACATGTATCAGGTACAAGTGTCAGTCACATGTATCAGGTACAAGTGTCAGTCACATGTATCAGGTACAAGTGTTAGTCACATGTATCAGGTACAAGTGTCAGTCACATGTATCAGGTACAAGTGTCAGTCACATGTATCAGGTACAAGTGTCAGTCACATGTATCAGGTACAAGCATCAGAAACATGTATCAGGTACACGTGTCAGTCACATGTATCAGGTACAAGTGTCAGTCACATGTATCAGGTACAAGCATTAGTCACATGTATCAGGTACAAGCATCAGTCAAATGTAACAGGTACAAGTGTCAGTCACATGTATCAGGTACAAGTGTCAGTCACATGCATCAGGTACAAGCATCAGTCACATGTATCAGCTACAAGCATTAGTCACATGTATCAGGTACAAGTGTCAGTCACATGCATCAGGTACAAGCATCAGTCACATGTATCAGCTACAAGCATTAGTCACATGTATCAGGTACAAGTGTCAGTCACATGTATCAGGTACAAGTGTCAGTCATATGTATCAGGTACAAGCACCAGTAACATGTATCAGGTACAAGTGTTAGTCACATGTATCAGGTACAAGTGTCAGTCACATGTATCAGGTACAAGTGTCAGTCACATGTATCAGATACAAGTGTCAGTCACATGTATCAGGTACAAGCATCAGTCACATGTATCAGGTACAAGCGTCAGTCACATGTATCAGGTACAAGCGTCAGTCACATGTATCAGGTACAAGCGTCAGTCACATGTATCAGGTACAAGCGTCAGTCACATGTATCAGGTACAAGCGTCAGTCACATGTATCAGGTACAAGCGTCAGTCACATGTATCAGGTACAAGCGTCAGTCACATGTATCAGGTACAAGCGTCAGTCACATGTATCAGGTACAAGCGTCAGTCACATGTATCAGGTACAAGCGTCAGTCACATGTATCAGGTACAAGCGTCAGTCACATGTATCAGGTACAAGCGTCAGTCACATGTATCAGGTACAAGCGTCAGTCACATGTATCAGGTACAAGCGTCAGTCACATGTATCAGGTACAAGCGTCAGTCACATGTATCAGGTACAAGCGTCAGTCACATGTATCAGGTACAAGCGTCAGTCACATGTATCAGGTACAAGCGTCAGTCACATGTATCAGGTACAAGCGTCAGTCACATGTATCAGGTACAAGCGTCAGTCACATGTATCAGGTACAAGCGTCAGTCACATGTATCAGGTACAAGCGTCAGTCACATGTATCAGGTACAAGCGTCAGTCACATGTATCAGGTACAAGCGTCAGTCACATGTATCAGGTACAAGCGTCAGTCACATGTATCAGGTACAAGCGTCAGTCACATGTATCAGGTACAAGCGTCAGTCACATGTATCAGGTACAAGCGTCAGTCACATGTATCAGGTACAAGCGTCAGTCACATGTATCAGGTACAAGCGTCAGTCACATGTATCAGGTACAAGCGTCAGTCACATGTATCAGGTACAAGCGTCAGTCACATGTATCAGGTACAAGCGTCAGTCACATGTATCAGGTACAAGCGTCAGTCACATGTATCAGGTACAAGCGTCAGTCACATGTATCAGGTACAAGCATCAGTCACATGTATCAGGTACAAGTGTTAGTCACATGTATCAGGTACAAGTGTCAGTCACATGTATAAGGTACAAGTTTCAGTCACATGTATCAGGTACAAGTGTCAGTTACATGTATCAGGTACAAGCATCAGAAACATGTATCAGGTACACGTGTCAGTCACATGTATCAGGTACAAGTGTCAGTCACATGTACCAGGTACAAGCATCAGTCACATGTATCAGGGACAAGCATTCGTCACATGGAACAGGTACAAGCGTCAGTCACATGTATCAGGTACAAGTGTCAGTCACATGTATCAGGTACAAGTGTCAGTCACATGTATCAGGTTCAAGTGTCAGTCACATGTATCAGGTACAAGCATCAGTCACATGTATCAGGTACAAGTGTTAGTCACATGTATCAGGTACAAGTGTCAGTCACATGTATCAGGTACAAGTGTCAGTCACATGTATCAGATACAAGTGTCAGTCGCATGTATCAGGTACAAGCATCAGTCACATGTATCAGATAAAACTGTCAGTCACATGTATCAGGTACAAGTGCCAGTAACATGTATCAGGTACAAGTGTCAGTATATGCATCAGGTTCAAGTGTCAGTCACATGTATCAGGTACAAGCATCAGTCACATGTATCAGGTACAAGTGTCAGGCTCGAGTAAAAGGCAGAATTATTTGGCACAATTATGAAACACAAGTACCAGGCACAAGTTTTTGGCACACATATCAGGCACAAGCATCAGGCACAAGTATCAGGTACAAGCATCAGTCACATGTATCAGGTACAAGCATCAGTCACATGTATCAGGTACAAGTGTCAGTCACATGTATCAGATACAAGCGTCAGTCACATGTATCAGGTACAAGCATCAGTCACATGTATCAGGTACAAGCATCAGTCACATGTATCAGGTACAAGCATCAGTCACATGTATCAGGTACAAGTTTCAGTCACATGTATCAGGTACAAGTGTCAGTCTAATGTATCAGGTACAAGTGTCAGTCACATGTATCAGATACAAGCATCAGTCACATGTATCAGGTACAAGCATCAGTCACATGTATCAGGTACAAGTGTCGGTCACATGTATCAGGTACAAGTGTCAGTCACATGTATCAGGTACAGGCATCAGTTACCTGTATCAGGTACAAAGGTCAGTCACATGTATCAGGTACAAACTTCAGTCACATGTATCAGGTAAAAGCATCAGTCAAATGTATCAGGTACAAGCATCAGTCACATGTATCAGGTACAAGCATCAGTCACATGTATCAGGTACAAGTGTCAGTCACATGTATCAGGTACAAGTGTCAGTCACATGTATCAGGTACAAGTGTCAGTCACATGTACCAGGTACAAGTGTCAGTCACATGTATCAGGTTCAAGTGTCAGTCACATGTATCAGGTACAAGCATTAGTCACATGTATCAGGTACAAGTGTCAGTCATATGTATCACGTACAAGCATCAGTCACATGTATCAGGTACAAGTGTTAGTCATATGTATCAGGTACAAGCATCAGTCACATGTATCGGATAAAACTGTCAGTCACATGTATCAGGTACAAGTGCCAGTAACATGTATCAGGTACAAGTGTCAGTATATGTATCAGGTTCAAGTGTCAGTCACATGTATCAGGTACAAGCATTAGTCACATGTATCAGGTACAAGTGTCAGTCATATGTATCACGTACAAGCATCAGTCACATGTATCAGGTACAAGTGTTAGTCATATGTATCAGGTACAAGCATCAGTCACATGTATCGGATAAAACTGTCAGTCACATGTATCAGGTACAAGTGCCAGTAACATGTATCAGGTACAAGTGTCAGTATATGTATCAGGTTCAAGTGTCAGTCACATGTATCAGGTACAAGCATTAGTCACATGTATCAGGTACAAGTGTCAGTCATATGTATCACGTACAAGCATCAGTCACATGTATCAGGTACAAGTGTTAGTCATATGTATCAGGTACAAGCATCAGTCACATGTATCGGATAAAACTGTCAGTCACATGTATCAGGTACAAGTGCCAGTAACATGTATCAGGTACAAGTGTCAGTATATGTATCAGGTTCAAGTGTCAGTCACATGTATCAGGTACAAGCATTAGTCACATGTATCAGGTACAAGTGTCAGTCATATGTATCACGTACAAGCATCAGTCACATGTATCAGGTACAAGTGTTAGTCATATGTATCAGGTACAAGCATCAGTCACATGTATCGGATAAAACTGTCAGTCACATGTATCAGGTACAAGTGCCAGTAACATGTATCAGGTACAAGTGTCAGTATATGTATCAGGTTCAAGTGTCAGTCACATGTATCAGGTACAAGCATTAGTCACATGTATCAGGTACAAGTGTCAGTCATATGTATCACGTACAAGCATCAGTCACATGTATCAGGTACAAGTGTTAGTCATATGTATCAGGTACAAGCATCAGTCACATGTATCGGATAAAACTGTCAGTCACATGTATCAGGTACAAGTGCCAGTAACATGTATCAGGTACAAGTGTCAGTATATGTATCAGGTTCAAGTGTCAGTCACATGTATCAGGTACAAGCATTAGTCACATGTATCAGGTACAAGTGTCAGTCATATGTATCACGTACAAGCATCAGTCACATGTATCAGGTACAAGTGTTAGTCATATGTATCAGGTACAAGCATCAGTCACATGTATCGGATAAAACTGTCAGTCACATGTATCAGGTACAAGTGCCAGTAACATGTATCAGGTACAAGTGTCAGTATATGTATCAGGTTCAAGTGTCAGTCACATGTATCAGGTACAAGCATTAGTCACATGTATCAGGTACAAGTGTCAGTCATATGTATCACGTACAAGCATCAGTCACATGTATCAGGTACAAGTGTTAGTCATATGTATCAGGTACAAGCATCAGTCACATGTATCGGATAAAACTGTCAGTCACATGTATCAGGTACAAGTGCCAGTAACATGTATCAGGTACAAGTGTCAGTATATGTATCAGGTTCAAGTGTCAGTCACATGTATCAGGTACAAGCATTAGTCACATGTATCAGGTACAAGTGTCAGTCATATGTATCACGTACAAGCATCAGTCACATGTATCAGGTACAAGTTTCAGTCACATGTATCAGGTACAAGTGTCAGTCACATGTATCAGGTACAAGTGACAGTCACATGTATCAGGTACAAGCATCAGTCACATGTATCAGGTACAAGTGTTAGTCACATGTATCAGGTACAAGTGTCAGTCACATGTATCTGGTACAAGCATCAGTCACATGTATCAGGTACAAGTGTCAGTCACATGTATCAGGTACAAGCATCAGTAACATGTATCAGGTACACGTGTCAGTCACATGCATCAGGTACAAGTGTCAGTCACATGTATCAGGTACAAGCATTAGTCACATGTATCAGGTAAAAGCATCAGTCACATGTAACAGGTACAAGTGTCAGTCACATGTATCAGGTACAAGTGTCAGTCACATGCATCAGGTACAAGCATCAGTCACATGTACCAGCTACAAGCATTAGTCACATGTATCAGGTACAAGTGTCAGTCACATGTATCAGGTACAAGTGTCAGTCACATGTATCAGGTACAAGCACCAGTCACATGTATCAGGTACAAGTGTTAGTCTCATGTTTCAGGTACAAGTGTCAGTCACATGTATCAGGTACAAGTTTCAGTCACATGTATCAGATACAAGTGTCAGTCACATGTATCAGGTACAAGCATCAGTCACATGTATCAGGTACACGTGTCAGTCACATGTATTTGGTACAGGTGTCAGTCACATGTATCAGGTACAAGTGTCAGTCACATGTATCAGGTACAAGTGTCAGTCACATGTATCAGGTACAAG
>SZWC01028205.1:11800-25277 GCA_023375785.1 Penium margaritaceum
TCAGTCACATGTATCAGGTACAAGCATCAGTCACATGTATCAGGTACACGTGTCAGTCACATGTATCAGGTACAAGTGTCAGTCACATGTATCAGGTACAAGTGTCAGTCACATGTATCAGGTACAAGCATCAGTCACATGTATCAGGTACAAGCATCAGTCACATGTGTCAGGTACCAGTGTCAGTCACATGTATCAGGTACAAGTGTCAGTCACATGTATCTGGTACAAGCATCAGTCACATGTATCAGGTACAAGTGGCAACCACTCGCAACCATTTGCAACCACTTGCAACCAATGGCAAGCATTCGCAACCACTCGCAACCACTCGCAACCACTTGCAACCACTCGTAACCACTCACAACCACTCTCAACAACTTGCAACCACTCGTGACCACTCGCAACCACTCACAAACACTTGCAATCACTCGCAAAAAATTGCAACCACTCGCAACCACTTCAACCGCTCGCAACCACTTGTAACCATATGCAACCTTTCGTAACCACTCACAACCTCTCACCACCACTTGCAACCACTCACAACCACTTGCAACCACTCGCAACCAGTTCCAAGCACTCGCAACCACTCACAACCATTCAGAACCACTTGCAACGACTAGTAACAACTTGCAACCACTCGCAAGAAGTCGTAACCAATCGCACCTTCTTGAAACCACTCGCAACCACTCCCAACCACTCATAACCACTCGAATCACCTCACAAGCACTCACAACCACTTCCAAGCACTCACAACTAATTGCAACCGCTCACAGCCATTGATAACCACTTGCACCCACTCGCAACCACTCGCAAAAACCCGTAACCACTCGCAACCACTCGCAGCCACTTGCAACCACTCGCAACCATTCGCAACCACTCGCAACCACTTGCAAGCACTCGTAACCACTCTCAACCACTCACAACCACTTGCAACCACTCTCAACCACTTGCAACTACTCGCAACCACTTGCAACCACTCGCAACCACTTACAACCACTTACAACCACTCGCAACCACTTGTAACCACTCTCAACCACTTGCCACCACTCGCAACCACTCACAACCACTCGCAACCAGTCGCAACCACTCGTAACCATTCGTAACCACTCACAACCAATCGCAACCACTTGCAACCTCTCGCAACCACTCGCAACCACATGCAGCCACTCGCAAGCACTCGCAACCAATCGCAACCACTCGCAACCATTCACAACCACTTGCAACCACTTGCAACCAGTTGCAAACCTTCACAATCACTCGCAACCACTTGAAACCACTCGCAACCACCCACAACCACTCACAACCACTTGCAACCACTCGCAACCACTCGCAACCACTTGCAACCAGTTGCAAACCTTCACAATCACTCGCAACCACTTGAAACCACTCGCAACCACCCACAACCACTCACAACCACTTGCAACCACTCGCAACCACTCGCAACCACTTGCAAGCACTCGCAAATACTTGGAAGCACTCGAAACCACTAGCAACCACTTGCAACCACTCGCAACCACTCGCAATCATTTGCTACCACTTGCAATCACTCGTAACAGTTTTCTTCCACTCGCAACAAGTCGCAACAAATCGCACCCACTTGGAACCACGTGCGACCACCGGCAACCACTCAGAACCACTTGAAACCACTCACAAGCACTTACAACCACTTGCAAGCACTCACAACCACTTGCAACCACTCACAACCACGGACAACCACTTCCAACCACTCGCAACCACTCGCAAAAACTTATAACCACTTGCAACCACTCGCAATCACTTGCAACCGTTTGCAACCATTCGCAAGTACTTGCGACGACTCGTAACAACTCACAACCAGTCGCAACCACTTGCAACCACTTGCAACCACTTGTAACTACTCGCAAACACTTGCAACCACTCGCAACCACTTGCAATCCCTCACAACCACTTGTAGCCACTTGTAACCACTCGCAACCACTTGCAACTTTTTACAACCAACCGCAACCACTTGCAACCACTCTCAACCACTTACATCAACAGGCAACCACTCAGAACCACTCGCAACCACTTGCAACCACTCGCAACCACTCACAACCTCTCGCAAACACTCGTAAACTCTTGCAACCAGCCGCAACAAATTGAAACGACTCCCAACCACTTGCATCCAATTGCAACCACTCGTAACCACCCGCAACCAATCGCAAACACTGGCAACCACTTGCACCCGTTCGCAAACACTCACATCCACTTGCAACCACTCGCACCCACTAGCAACCACTCGTAAGAACCTTCAACCACTCGTAACAAGTCGCAACCAATTACGCCCACTTGGAACCACTCGCAACCACTCACAACCACTTACAACCACTCGAAACCACTCACAAGCACTAACAAGAACTTGCAAGCACTTACAACCACTTGAAACCTCTCACAACCACTCACAACCACATGCAACCACTCGCAACCACTCACAAAAACTCGTAACCACTCACAAACAATCGAAAAAAATTGCAACCTCTCACAACCATTTGCAACCACTTGCAACCACTGGCAACCACAAGCAACCACTCGTAACCACTTGCAAGCACTACCAAACACTTGCAACCAGTTGCAACCACTGGAAACCACTCACAACCACTCGCAACCACTCACAAACAATCGAAAAAAATTGCAACCTCTCACAACCATTTGCAACCACTTGCAACCACTGGCAACCACAAGCAACCACTCGTAACCACTTGCAAGCACTACCAAACACTTGCAACCAGTTGCAACCACTGGAAACCACTCACAACCACTGGAAACCACTCCCAACCACTCGCAACCATTCGCAACCACTTACAACCAATGGCAACCACTCGCAACCACTCGCAACCACTCGCAACCGCTTGCAACCACTCGTAACCACTCGCAACCACTCTCAACCACTTGCAACCACTGGCGACCACTCGCAACCACTCACAAACACTCGCAATCACTCGCAAACACTTGCAATCACTCACAACCACTTCAACCACTCGCAACCACTCGTAACCACAGGTAAGCACTCGTAACCACTCACAACCACTCACAAGCACTTGCAACCACTCGCAACCACTTGCAACCACTCGCAACCAGTCGCAACCACTCAAAACCACTCGCAACCACTTGCCACCACTCGCAACCACTCGCAACCACTCGGAACCACTCACGATCATTTGCAACCACTTGTAACCACTCAGATCCACTTACAACCACTTGCAACAACTCGCAACCACTCGCAACCACTCGCAACTACTTGTAACCACTCGCAACCACTCCAAACCACTCCTAACAACTCGCAACCACTCGCAACCATTGGCAACCACTCGCAACCATTCACAACCACTTGTAACTACTTAGAACCACTGAAAACCACTTGCAACCACTCACAACCACTTGTAACTTCTCACAACCAGTGAAAAACACCCATAACCACTGGCAACCAATCGCAACCAGTAAGAACCACTTACAACCATTCGCAACCACTTGCAACCACTTGCAACAACTTGCAACCACTCACAACAATTTGCAACCAATCACAACCACTTGTAAACATTCGCAACCTCTCGCAACCACTCACGACCAATCACAACCACTTGCAAGCACACGCAACCATTTGCAACCAGTGGTAACCACTCACAACCACTTGTAACCACTCACAACTACTTGTAACCACTCACAACCACTCATAACCACTCGCAACAACTCAAAACGACTCGCAACTACTCGGAACCACTTGCAACTACTTTCATCCACTCAGAACAACTTGCAACCACCCGCAACGACGTGCAAGCACTCGCAACCTCTTGCAACCATTTTCAACCACTCTCAACCACTCGCAACCACTCACAACCACTCGCAACCACACGCGACCACTCACAACCATTCGTAACCACATGCAATCACTCACAACCACTCGCAATCACTTGCAACCACTTGCAATCACTCAAAACCACTCACAAACAGCTGTAACTACTCGTGACCACTCAGAACCACTCGCAACCACTCGTAACCACTCGCAACTACTTGCAACCACTCCCAACCACTCACAAGCACTTGCAACCACTCGCGACAATTCACAACCACTCATAACCACTCGCAACCACTCATAGCCACTCGCAACCACTCAGAGCCACTCGCAACCACTCGCAACCACTTGCAACCACTCGCAACCACTCGCAATCACTTGCAACCACTTGCAACGATTTGCAACCACTCACAACCACTTGCAACCACTCACAACCACTCACAACCATTTGCAACCACTCGCAACTACTTAAAAGTACTTGCAAATACTTGAAAGCGCTCGAAACCACCTGCAACCACTTACAACCAATCGCAACTACTAGCAACCATTCGCAACCACTTGCAACCACTCGTAACAACTTTCAACCACTCGCAACAAGTCGCAATGAATCGCACCCACTTAGAACCACTCACAACCACTCGCAACCACTCAAAACCAGTCAAAACCACTCACAAGCAATCACAACCACTTGCAAGCTCTCACAACCACTTGTAACCACTCGCAACCACAGATAACCAGTTGTAACCAGTTGCAACCACTTGCAAAATCTCGTAACCACTCACAACCACTCACAACCACTCGTAACCACTTGCAACCACTCGTAAACACTCAGAATCACTCGCAACCACTTGCAACCACTCCCAACCACTCGCAACCACTCGCAACCACTTGCAACCACTCGCAACCAATTTTAGCCACTCGCAACCACTTGCAACTACTTACAACCACTCATAACTACCTGCAACCACTCTCAACCACTTGCAACCACTGGCAACCACTCACAACAACGCACAACGACTCGCAACCACTCGCAACGACTCCCAAGGACTCGCAACCACTCACAACCTCTTACAACCACTCGTAACCTCTCACAACCACTTGCATCCACTTGCAACCACTCGCAACCACTTGCATCCAATCGCAACCACTCGCAATCACTGGCAACTACTTGCAACCACTGGCAAACACTCGCAACCACTTGCAACCACTCGCAACCACTTGCAACCACTCACAACCACTTACAACCACTTGCAACCACTCGCAACCACTCGCAACCACTCGCAATAACTCGCAACCACTTGCAAGACTCGCAATCACATGAAAGCACTCGCAACCACTCGCACCCACTTGCAACCACTCGCAACCACCCGCAACCACTCGCAACCATTCACAACCACTTACAACCACTTGTAACAACGTTTAACCACTCGCAACAAGTTGCAACCAGTTACATCCACTTGGAACCACTTGCAACCACTCGCAACCACCCGAAATCACTCACAAGCACTCACAACTACTTGCAAGTACTCACAACCACTTGCAACCACTAACAACCACTCACAACCACATGCAACTACTCGCAACCAGTCGCCAGTACTGGTAACCGCGCACAACCAATCACAGCCACTCACAACCATTCGCAACCATTCGGAACCACTTGCAACCACTCGCACAACCTGCAACCACTCATAACCTCTTGCAAGCATTTGCAGCCACTTGTAACCACTTGTAACCACTAGCAACCACTCACGACCACTCGAAACCACTCCCAACCACTCGCAACCACTCCTAGCCATTCGCAACCACTTGCAACTACTGGAAACCACTCGCAACCACTCACAACCGCTTGCATCCACTTGCAACAATTTGCAACCACTCCCAACCACTTGCAACCACTCGCGACCAATCATAACCACTCACAACCACTCGCAACCAGTCGCAAACACTTGCAACTACTCGCAACCACATGCAACCACTCGCAACCACTTGCAACTACTCACAACTAGTCCCAACCACTAAAAACCACTCGCAACCACTCGCAACCAGTCACAACCACTTGCAACCATTAGCAACCACTTGTAAACACTTGCAACAACTTGCAACCACTCGCAACAAGTTGCAACCATTCACAACCACTTGTAACCATTCGCAACCACTTGCAACCACTTTCAACTACTCACAACCACTCACAACCACTTACAAGCACTCACAACCATTTTCAACCACCCATAAACACTCACGACCACTTGTAACCACTCACAACTACTCGTAACCACTCGCACCCACTCGTAACCACTCGCAACCACTCGAAACCAGTGGCAACCACTCACGATCACTTGCAACCACTCGTAACCACTCCCAACCACTCGCAACCACTTGCAACAACTCACAAACACTAGTACCCACTCGCAGCCACTTGCAAGCATTCGCAACTTGTAACAACTCGCAGCCACTCCCAACTACTAGAACCCACTTGCAATCCCTTGCAACCATTCGGATCAACTCACAACCATTCGCAACCACTCGCACTCACTTGCAACCAATCAAAACCACTTGCAACAACTCACAACCACTTGCAACCACTCGCAACCATGCACAACAACTCATAACCACTTGCAACCACTCGCAACCAGTCACAACCACTTGCAACCATTCGCAGCCAGTGAGAACCACTTTCAACAACTTGCAACCATTCGCAACAAGTCGTAACCAATCACAACCACTTGTAACCATTCGCAACCACTCGCAACCAGTTTCAACTACTCACAACCACTCACAACCACTTGCAAGCACTCACAACCATTTGAAACCACCCACAACCACTCACAAACACTTGTAACCACTCACAACTACTCGTATCCACTCGCAACCACTTATAACAACTCACAACTATTCAAACCACTCGGAACCACGCGCAACCACTTCCAACCACTTTCATCCACTTGCAACCAAGCGCAACCACTCGCAACTACTTGGAAGCAATCGTAACCTCTTGCAGCTACTTGCAACCACTCGCAACAACTCGCAACCAGTCACAAGCACTCACAACTAAATGCGACCACTCGCAACCATTTGCAAGCACATGCAATCACTCGCAACCACTCGCAACCAGTTGCAACCAGTTGCAACCACTCCTAACCACTCACAACCACTCGCAACCACTCGCAAACACTCGCAACCACTCGCAACCACACGCAACCACTCCCAACCACTCGCAACCACTCGAAACCACTCGCAACGACTCGCAACCACCCTTAACCACTTGCAACCACTCACAAGCACTTACAACCACTCGCAACCAATCGCAACCACTCGCAACCAATCACAACCACTCCCAACCACTTGCAACCACTCGCAACCACACACATCCAGAGTTGTGCCAGAGTTTTGCCAGAGCTTTGCCAGAGTTGTGCCAAATTTGTGCCACATTTGTATCAAATTTGTGCCAGAGTTGTTCCAGAACCGTGCCAGAGTTTTGCCAGAGTTGTGCCAGAGTTGTGCAAGAGTTGTTCCAGAGTTCTGCCATTGTTGTGCCAGATTTGTGCCAGAGTTGTGCCATATTTGTGCCAGAGATGTGCCATAGTTGGACCAGAGTTGTGCCAGAGTTGTGCCAGAGTTTTGCCAGAGTTGTGCAAGAGTTGTGCAAGAGTTGTGCCAGAGTTGTGCCAGAGTTGTGCCAGCGTTGTGCCAGAGTTGTGCCAGAGTTGTGCCAGTGTTGTGCCAGAGTTGTGCCATTTTTGTGCCAGAGTTGTGCCAGAGTTGTGCCACAGTTGTACCAGAGTTATGCCAGAGTTGTGCCGGAGTTGTGCCAGAACTGTGCCAGAGGTGTGCCAGAGTTGTGCAAGAGGTGTGCCAGGGTTATGCGAGAGTTGTGCCAGAGTTGTGCCAGAGTTGCGCCAGAGTTGAGCCAGCGTTGTACCAGAGTTGCGCCAGAGTTGTGCCAGAGTTGTGCCAGAGCTGTGCCAGAGTTGTACCCGAGTTGTGCCAGAGTTGTGCCAGAGTTGTTCCAGAGTTGTGCCAAAGTGGTGCCAGAGTTGTGCCAGGGTTGTGCCATTGTTGGCCCAGAGTTGTGCCAGAGTTGTGCCAGAGTGGTGCCAGAGTTGTACCAGAGTGATGCCAGAGTTGTGCCAGAGTAGTGCCAGAGTTGTGCCAGAGTTGTGCCAGAGTTGTGCCAGAGTTGTGCCATAGTTGTGCCAGAGTTGTGCCAGAGTTATGCCAAGTTTGTGCCACAGTTGTATCAAATTTGTGCCAGGGTTTTGCCAGAGTTGTCCCAGAGTTGTGCCAGAGTTGTGCCAGAGTTGTGCCAGAGTTATGCCAGAGTTGTGCAAGAATTGTTCCAGAGTTCTGCCATGGCTGTGCCAGAGTTATGCCAGAGTTGTGCCAGAATTGTGCCAGAGTTGTACCAGAGTTGTGCCAGAGTTGTGCCAGTCTTGTGCCAGAGTTGTGCCATAGTTGCGCCAGAGTTGTGCCAGAGTTCTGCAAGAGCTTTGCCAGAATTGTGCCAAATTTGTGCCCCAGTTGTATCAAATTTGTGCCAGAGATGATCCAGAACCGTGCCAGAGTTGTGCCAGTGTTGTCCCAGAGTTGTTCAAGAGTTCTGCCATTGTTGTGCCAGAGTTGTGCCAGAGTTGTGGCATAGTTCTGCCAGAGTTGTGCCAGAGTTGTACCAGAGTTGTGCCAGAGTTGTGCCAGAGTTGTGCCAGAGTTGTGCCGAATATGTGCCACAGTTGTATCAAAGCTGTGCCAGATTTTTCCAGAGTTTTGCCAGAGTTGTGCCAGAGTTGTGTTTGAGTTGTGCCAGAGTTGTGCCAGAGTTGTTCCAGAGTTCTGCCATTTTTGTGCCAGATTTGTGCCAGAAATTTTCCAGAGTTGTGCCAGAGGTGTGCCAGAGTTGTACCAGATTTGTGCCAGAGTTGTGCCAAAGTTGTGCCAGATTTGTGCAAGAGTTGTGGCAGAGTTGTGCCAGAGTTGTGCCGAGTTTGTGCCACAGTTTTATCAAATTTGTACCAGATTTGTGCCATATTTGTGCCATAGTTGTGCCAGAGTTGTGCCAGATTTGTGTCAGAGTTGTGCCAGGTTTCTGCCATTGTTGTGCCAGAGATGTGCCAGAGTTGTGCCAGAGCTGTGCCGGAGTTGTGCCAGAGTTGTACCAGGGTTGTGCCGAATTTGTGCCAGATCTGTATCAAAGTTGTGCCATTATTGTGCTATAGATGTGCCAGAGTTGTGCCAGAGTTGTGCAAGAGTTGTGCCAGGGTTGTGGCAGAGTTGTGCCATAGTTGTGCCAGAGTTGTGCCAGAGTTGTGCCAGGGTTTTGCCACAGTTGTGCCAGAGTTATGCCAATTTTGTGCCACAGTTAACAAAGTTGTGCCAGATTTTTGCCAGAGTCATCCCAGAGTTGTGCCAGAGTTGTGCCAGAGTTCTGCCAGATGTTGGAAAAATGATACAATTGGGTATGCTCCAAAATGGCATAATGCAGAGGGCCAGGGGAGAGGCGCCATTCTCTCCCCTGACCCTCCATCACCTATGTGCTAACCTACTCTACACCATGCCTCAAGTCTATTGCTGGGTCAGGAGAGAGGGTATTTCCATGCCTCCCCTGCCCATACATATGTACCTGTTGTTCGAGAGAGGTATGACCATGAGCAGCATATATTGTGTAGACCTTTGCACTCCTGAGCAAAGTGGTCTGGAGGCGGTAGCCTTTGCGGAGCTCTGGCAGGAGGCTGATGTGGCATCTCAAAAGGAGCAGACAGAGAACAGAGTACCGGACTACCATTCTGATTGATATGGAGGGAAGACAATGCGGACAAGTGGGGGATGTGGCATCGATAAACATCGGTGACACAGAAACTCGGAGGCCATCCGATATGAGATCAACAGCACACGACCAACATATAAATGGCATGTACCGGATCACATCGAACGACAAACAAAGAACAGCACTATTCAGGTCTTACCGAAGAACCAGTGTGACCGGGACCCAAGTACAAACAACAAAGACGGTAGGTGCCGGCGGCAGACGGCAGAACCGTGGCTGCGGAGCGAGGCGCACAGGAAGTGAAGGCGAGCAAAGCAAATCTAAGGCAGAGCTGACCCCATTTTCTTTATTCCTTTGAAGACTTGATGTCAGTAGCATCTGTACCCATGAGTTAGTAGATTATGATGAATGGACTTCATTTCTCTATCGCTGGTTGAGCAGATCTGGCTGTGAGTGCCTGTGTAGATCTGCTCTGGTTCTGAGCGATTGGTTTGCGGTGTCCAAGCAGTCTTCTTGTGGCATTCAACGATCTCCAATTACAACATCTGGTATCAGAGCAAGGTGTGCCACAAATCACTCAAGGACTGGTTGCGCTGTTCAACGGGATCAAGGAAACAACGTCCAGACTCATGGCCATATTCCACGGAGGCAGCATGGGTGATCAGTTCAAATTTCAGCCGTTTGACGGCACCAACTACAGTGACTTTTCATTCAACATGAAGATGGTCTTCTTGGCTAAAGGACTGTGGGGAGTTGTTTCTGATCCTCCCACTGAGACATTGGCCGCCAATGCTACTGAAGATTTCCGACTCCAATGGCAACGAAGATGTGACCAAGCTTTTGCTCTGCTGGCCATGCAAGTGTCTGACATGTTGAATTTTTTTATCCAGGACGGCAACCCAACACTGGATCCACGACATGCATGGTTGGCTCTTCAACAGCGCTACGTGAAAGTGGGGGACTCTGAACTCCACAACCTCCTTATTCAATTCTGTGAACTCAAGATGGGGGAAATGACCAAATTGGAGGATCACGTGGCACAATTGAAGCATCTGGTTGATCGCATCGCAACCATGGGGCAGACGCTTTCTGAAAAAGTGGTTGTACATCGACTCTTTGCAAGTTTTCCCTCCAGATTTAATAATACTGTTGAAAATTTACTGGCCTTCCAAGAACAGGGTGCAATGTTTGATACAAGACTTCAGACTCTGGAAGCTGCTAGGCTATTACCAGCACCAGCCAATGGAGGAAATGCAGCAGCTAATGCAGCCCCAGGAGGACAAGCTGCTGCAGCAGCAGCACCTATGGCAGTTGGAGTCTATGAAATTACCTTGGAACGTGCATGTGACAGTTTATTTTGAGCTGAAGAAGAATACCTGAAAAGCCCCGAAGGTATTGAAGCCGCTCTTGCTGCAAAATTTGGACATCATTATCAGCAGCAACGACAGCCTCCCAGATATCAAGGTCCTGGACAGGGAGGTTTCCTATCAAGCTGAGACCCCATTCAGCTTAATTGGCAGCTTCAGACAAATCATGAATCAAATGACAGACAACTGGAAGCAACTGCTTTTCCAATTGGAAACTCTTGGAAACGCCAACATCACCAGCGCCAATTTGGACAACACCGGCATAAATTTCATCACTCCTGTGGAAGACATCCCACCACCTGCACCCTCAACTGCCATCCAAAAAGTGGCCTCAGAAGATGCAGAATTCATCCTGGAAGAACTGGCCCTTTGCACTATCGACAGTGCTTTTCTGCTGGCAGCTGGTATCCTAGCCTGGATTCTTGACTCTGGAAGTACCAGGCACATGACTTGCAACAGAGCCTGGTTTACAGACTACAAAGAATTCAAGAAGCCAAAGCTGGTTCGGATAGGCGATGGGCGCATCATTCCTGCCATCGGTGTTGGAACTGTCAAAGTCTCAATCAGCTTCCAAAAGAAAATGGCCTCCCGCACTTTCTTTGATGTTCTGTTTGTCCCAGACTTGGCTGCAAATCTCCTGTCCGTAACACGCCTGAATGACAAAGGCTGCAATGTTATTTTTGTGCTGACAAGAGCTGTTGTATCTTTGCTGGTAATTGGCACATTGCAGCTGAAGCCAAGAGAGAAGGCAATCTAACTATTCTCCCAACGCTGGATCTCAAACCAGATGACGACACACCTGAAGTGGCCTTAGCCGCCAGTGGGCCCTCAAGTTCTTCATCACCACCACCTTCTTCCGACCTCCTGATGATGTTATGGAATCAACGACTTGGTCATGTGGGTTTCTCCACATTGGTGACCATGTCCAAACAGGGCATTGTTGACTCACTGCCCCGGACATTGAACCAACCCAACTCCATCTGCTGTGAAGGGTGTCTCACAGGAAATCAACATCAGCAGCCCTTCTCCACTCACTCTGACGTCCAAGCTTCTGACAAACTTCATCTGGTCCACATGGATCTCTGCTGCATCAAAGAACCCTCTATCTCTGGCAAACATTGTTTCCTTCTTCTCCTTGAAGATTTCACCCATCATGTTTGGCTCCGCTCCTTGCGTCACAATTTTGAAGCCGCAGAACACATCATGACATGGGTGCGCCGTGTTGAAAATGAAACTGATCAGCGTTTCAAGGCTGTCCGATCCAACAATGGCGGGAAGTTTGTGAATCAGATGCTCACCACCTTCTATGAAGCTCATGGAATTCAGCATCAACGGACAGTCCCTCATACGCCTCAGCAGAATGGCCGTGCCGAGCAAATGAATGGCACTCTGCTTGAAAAGGCGCGCTCCATGCTCCATGCTGCATGTCTGCCAACCGGGTTCTGGGCAGAGGCTGTTAACACGGCCGGATATGTCCTCAACCGTCTTCCCTGCAAACGTCTTCACAACCACAGCACGCCGTATGAAAGCTGGCATGGTCATCCCCCAAATGTTGGCCATCTAAAAGCTTTAGGGAGCACGGCCTATGCCAGGGTTCAACCCGGTGCTCGGGACAAACTGGGAACACATACCCAGAAGGGCATCTTGATGGGCTATGCAGACAACAGCCAGGCGTATCGCATATGGGATCCAGTGGCCAAATGCATCATTTGGAGTCGGAGTGCCAGTTTTGATGAAACCCTGACTGATGGGGCTGCCTTCTCCTCCGGCCCTCCGCAGCTCCACGTCATCTCCATGGAACCTGAACCTCTTCTTCCTCCTCAACACCCTGTTGAATTTGGTCCTGATGAGCACCCCGGCGTCATCCCTCCTATTGTTCCTGCAGCTGACCACCCTGTGGTGCCTCCACCCGTGTCGCCTCCACCGCCGCCTCCACCACCACCCTCAGCGCCTCGATTCTCCCGCAACTGGCCTACAGACTACGATCCCACGGCTCCACCACGCCGCTCCTCGCGCCGCGCCAACCTCAAGGCTCTCACTGCAGTTTTTTCCCATGGGGCTGTCCCTGCTCTTCCAGCTCCACCCTCCTCTGCTCCCGTTCCCCCTGATTCTCCCGTTTCCCCTGAGTCTCCCTCCTACGACTATGCTTTTGTCACCCCCGTGGTGGACCCAGTCAACTACAAAGATGCCATGTCCTGTCCCGACTCTGCTGATTGGAATTCCGCAGCTGTCAGCAAGTTTGAGCAACTGCAGAAGCAACAGACCTGGACTCTGGTTGATCTCCCACCAGGTGCCCCTGTTGTTACATGTAAGTGGATCTTCAAACGCAAACTTGATGAGCACGGTCTTCCCAACAGATACAAGGCTTGCCTTGTGGCGCGTGGCTACAGTCAAGTTCAAGGTGTCAAATATAGCAACACCTTCGCCCCAGTTGCCAAGTACAGCTCCATCCGCATCATCCTTGCTCTGGCGGCCCACGAGAATTGGTTCCTTCCTCAGATGGATGTAAAATCGGCCTTTCTCAACGGGGAGCTTGATGAAGAA
>SZWC01028207.1:10329-25681 GCA_023375785.1 Penium margaritaceum
GGCTATTGTGCGCAATGCCTTGACAAAGTTGGCATGTGCCACTGACCATGACCACAAAGTGTACGAAGTGACTTTAACTTCTACGAATCGTAATACGAGTCAACCACGGTCAGAGTGCCCAATCACAGTGCACATATAATATGCATGACCTTGCAGGTATAAACAAGTTAAAAAACCGGTGACTTGGCACGGCTATTGTGCGCGATGCCTTGACAAAGTTGGCATGTGCCACTGACCATGACCACAAAGTTTACCAAGTACCTTAAACGGCTATGAACCATAACACGAGTCAGCCACGGTCAGAGTGCCCAATCACAGTGCCGATATACTGGGCATGACATAACAGGTATAGACAAGGTAAAATACTGGTGGCTCGGTGTGGCTTTTGTGCGCAATGCCTTGGCAAAGTTGGCATGTGCCACTGACCATGACCACAAATGTATCCAAGTGACTTTTACTTCTATTAAGCATAACACGAGTCAACCACGATCAGAGTGTCCAATCACAGTGCAGATGTACTAGGCTTGATCTTGCAGTTGCAAACAAGGTACAATGCTGGTGGCTCGGTGTGACTATTGTGCGCAATGCCTTGACAAAGTTGGCATGTGCCACTGACCATGACCACGAATGTATCCAAGTGACTTTTACTTCTATTAAGCATAACACGAGTCAACCACGATCAGAGTGTCCAATCACAGTGCAGATGTACTAGGCTTGATCTTGCAGTTGCAAACAAGGTACAATGCTGGTGGCTCGGTGTGACTATTGTGCGCAATGCCTTGACAAAGTTGGCATGTGCCACTGACCATGACCACGAATGTATCCAAGTGACTTTTACTTCTATTAAGCATAACACGAGTCAACCACGATCAGAGTGTCCAATCACAGTGCAGATGTACTAGGCTTGATCTTGCAGTTGCAAACAAGGTACAATGCTGGTGGCTCGGTGTGACTATTGTGCGCAATGCCTTGACAAAGTTGGCATGTGCCACTGACCATGACCACGAATGTATCCAAGTGACTTTTACTTCTATTAAGCATAACACGAGTCAACCACGATCAGAGTGTCCAATCACAGTGCAGATGTACTAGGCTTGATCTTGCAGTTGCAAACAAGGTACAATGCTGGTGGCTCGGTGTGACTATTGTGCGCAATGCCTTGACAAAGTTGGCATGTGCCACTGACCATGACCACAAATGTATCCAAGTGACATTTACTTCTATTGATCAGAACACGAGTCAGCCACGGTCAGAGTGTCCAATCACAGTGCAGATGTACTAGGCATGATCTTGCACGTGCAAACAAGGTAGAATACTGGCGGCTCCATGTGGCTCTGGTGCACAAAGCCTTGACAAAGTTGGCATGTTCCACTGATCATGACTACAAAGTTTACCAAGTGACTTTCACTTCTACGAATCATAACACGAGTCAGCCACGGTCAGAGTGCCCATTCAAAGTGCACATCTAACGTGCATGACCTTGCAATAATAAAAAAGGAAAAAACCCGGTGGCCTGGTACGGCTATGGTGCGCAATGCCTTGACAAAGTTGGCATGTGACAATGACCATGACCACAAAGTTTACCAAGTACATTAAACAGCTATGAATCATAACACAAGTCAGCCACGGTCAGAGTGTCCAATCACAGTGCAGATGTACTAGGCTTGATCTTGCAGTTGCAAACAAGGTACAATGCTGGTGGCTCGGTGTGACTATTGTGCGCAATGCCTTGACAAAGTTGGCATGTGCCACTGACCATGACCACAAAGTTTACCAAGTGACTTTAACTTCTACGAACCATAACACGAGTCAGCCACGGTCAGAGTGCCCAATCAAAGCGCACATCTAATATGCATGACCTTGCAGGTAAAAACAAGGTAAAAACCCGGTGGCTTGGCACGGCTATTGTGCGCAATGCCTTGACAAAGTTGGCATGTGCCACTGACCATGACCACAAAGTTTACCAAGTACATTAAACGGCTATGAATCATAACACGAGTCAGCCACGGTTAGAGTGTCCAATCACAGTGCACATGTACTGGGCATGACCTTGCAGGTACAAACAAGGTTGAATACTCGTGGCTCGGTGTGGCTATTGTACGCAATGCCTGGACAAAGTTCGCATGTGCCACTGACCATGACCACAAATGTATCCAAGTGACTTCACTTCTATTGATCATAACACGAGTCAGCCACTTTCAGAGTGTCCAATCAAAATGCAGATGTACTAGGCATGATCTTGCAGGTGCAAACAAGGTAGAATACTGGTGGCTCAGTGTGCACAATGCCTTGATAAAGTTGGCATGTGCCAGTCACCATGGCCACAACGTTTACCAAGTGACTTTAACTTCTACGAAACGTAACACGAGTCAGCCACGGTCAGAGTGTCCAATCACAGCGTACATATAATATGCATGACCTTGCAGGTATAAGGTAGGTAACAAACCGGTGGCTTGGCACGGCTATTGTGCACAATTCCTTGAAAACGTTGGCATGTGCCACTGACCATGACCACAAATTTTACCAAGTACATTAAACGGCTATGTATCATAACACAATTCAGCCACGGTCAGAGTGTCAAATCACAGTACATATATACTGGGCATGACCTTGTAGGTATAAACAAGGTAGAATACTGGTGTCTCGGTTGGCTATTTTGCGCAATGCCTTGACAAAGTTGGCACGTGCCACTGACCATGACCACGAATATATCCAAGTGACTTTTACTTATACTAACCATAACACGAGTCCGCCACGGTCAGAGTGTCCAATCACGGTGCAGATGTACTAGGCATGATCTTGCAGGTACAAAGAAGGTAGAATGCTGGTCGCTCGGTGTGGCTATTGTGCGCAATGCCCTGACAAAGTTAGCATGTGCCACTGACCATGACCACAACGTTTATCAAGTACATTAAACCGCTATGAATCATAACATGAGTCAGCCACGGCCAGAGTGTCCAATCACAGTGTAGATATACTGACCATGACCTTGCAGGTATAAACAAGGTAGAATACTGGTGGCTTGGTGTCGCTATTGTGCGCAATGCCTTGACAAAGTTGGCATGTGCCACTGACCATGACCACAATGTTTACCAAGTGACTTTAACTTTTACGAATCATAACACGATTCAGCGGCGGTCAGAGTACCCAATCAAAGTTCTGATGTACTAGGCATGACATTGCAGGTATAAACAAGGTGAAAAAACAGGTGGCTTGGGACGGCTATTGTGTCCAATGCCTTGACAAAGGTGGCATGTGCCACTGACCATGACCACAAAGTTTACCAAGTACCGTAAACGGCTATGAATCATTACACGAGTCAGCCACGGTCTGAGTGTCCAATCACTATGCAGATATACTGGGAATGACCTTACAGGTATAAACAAAGTATAATACTGGTGGCGCGGTGTGGCTATTGTGCGCAATGCCTTGACAAAGTTGGCATGTGCCACTGACCATGACCAAAAATGTATCCTAGTGACTTTTACTTCTATTGATCATAACATGACTCACCCATGGTCACAGTGTCCAATCACAGTGCAGATGTACTAGGCATGATTTTGCAGGTACAAACAAGGTAGAATACTGGTGGCTCAGTGTGGCTATTGTGCACAATGCCTTGACAAAGCTGGCATGTGCCACTGACCATGACCACAAAGTTTACCAAGTGAGTTTAACTTCTACGAATCATAACACGAGCCACGGTAAGAGTGCCCAATCACAGCGCACATCTAATATGCATGAAAGTGCAGGTATAAACCATGTAAAAACCGGTGGCGTGGCACGGCTATTGTGCGCAATGCCTTGACAAAGTTGGCATGTGCCACTGACCATGACCACAACGTTTACCAAGTACCTTAAACGGCTATGAATCATTACAGAGTGTCCAATCACAGTGCAGATATACTGGGCATGACCTTGCAGGTATAAACAAGGTAGAATATTGGTGGCTCGGTGTGGCTGTTGTGTGCAACGCCTTGACAAAGTTGGCATGTGCCACTGACCATGACCACACATGTATCCAAGTGACTTTTACTTCTATTGATAAAAACACGAGTTAGCTATGGACAGAGTGTCCAATCACAGTGCACATGTTCTAGGCATGATTTTGCAGGTGCAAACAAGGTAGAATACTGGTGGCTTGGTGTGGCTATTGTGCGCAATGCCTTGACAAAGTTTGCATGTGCCACTGACAATGACCACAAAGTTTACCAAGTGACTTTACCTTCTACGAATCGTAACACGAGTCAGCAACGGTCAGAGTGCCCAATCACAGTGCACATCTAATATACATGACCTTGCAGGTGTAAACAAGGTAAAAACGGTTGGCTTTGCACGGCTATTTTGTGCGATGCCTTGACAAAGCTGGCATGTGCCACTGACCATGACCACATAGTTTACCAAGTACCTTAAACGGCTATGAATCATTGCACGAGTCAGCCACGGTCAGAGTGTCCAATCACAGTGCAGATATACTGGGCATGACCTTGCAGGTATAAACAAGGTAGGATACTGGTGGCATGGTGTGGCTATTGTGTGCAATGCCTTGACAAAGTTGGCATGTGCCACTGACCATGACCACAAATGTATCCAAGTGACTTTTACTTCTATTGATCATAACACGAGTTAGGCACGGTCAGAGTGTCCAATCACAGTGCAGATGTACTAGGCATGATTTTGCGGGTGCAAACAAGNAATACTGGTGGCTTGGTGTGGCTATTGTGCGCAATGCCTTGACAAAGTTGGCATGTGCCACTGACCATGACCACAAAGTTTACCAAGTGACTTTAACTTTCTACGAATCGTAACACGAGTCAGCCACAGTCAGATTGCCCAGTCACAGTGCACATCTAATATGCATGACCTTGCTGGTATAAACAAGGCAAAGAACTGGTGGCTTGGCATGGCTATTGTGTGCATTGCCTTGACAAAGTTGGCATGTGTCACTGACCATGACCACAAAGTTTACCAAGTACCTGAAACGGCTATGAATCATAACACGATTCAGCCACGGTCAGAGTGTCCAATCACAAAGCAGATATACTGGACATGACCTTACAGGTATAAACAAAGTAGAATACTGGTGGCTCGGTGTGGTTATTGTGCGCAATGCCTTAACAAAGTTGGCATGTGTCACTGACCATGACCACAAATGTATCCAATTGACTTTTACTTCTATTGATCATAACACGAGTTAGGCACGGTCAGAGTGTCCAATCACAGTGCAGATATACTGGACATGACCTTACAGGTATAAACAAAGTAGAATACTGGTGGCTCGGTGTGGTTATTGTGCGCAATGCCTTAACAAAGTTGGCATGTGTCACTGACCATGACCACAAATGTATCCAATTGACTTTTACTTCTATTGATCATAACACGAGTCAGCCCCGGTCAGAGTGTCCTATCACAGTGCAGATGTACTAGGCATGATTTTGCAAGTGCAAACAAGGTAGAATACTGGTGGCTCCGTGTGGCTATTGTGCGCAATGCCTTGACGAAGTTGGCATGTGCTACTGACCATGACCATAAAGTTTACCAAGTGACTTTAACTTCTATGAATCGTAACACGAGTCAGCCACGATCAGAGTTCCCAATCACAGTGCACATCTAATATGCAGTACCTTGCAGGTATAAACAAGTTACAAAACCGGTGGCTTCTCATGGCTATTGTGCGCAATGCCTTGACAAAGTTGCCATGTGCCACTGACCACGACCACAAAGTTTAACAATTACCTTAAACGGCTATGAATCATAACACGAGTCAGCCACGGTCAGAGTGTCCAATCACAGTTCAGATATGCTGGGCATGACCTTACAGGTATAAGCAAGGTAGAATACTGGTGGCTCGGTGTGGCTATCGTGTGCAATGCCTTGACCAAGTTGGCATGTGCCACTGACCATGACCATACAAATATCTAAGTGACTTTTACTTCTATTGATCATAACACGAGTCAGTAATGGACAGAGTGTCCAATCAAAGTGCAGGTGTACTAAGCATGATCTTGCAGGTGCAAACAAGGTAGAATACTGGTGGCTCGGTGTGGCTATTGTGCACAATTCCTTGACAAAGTTGTCATGTGCCACAGACCATGACCACAAAGTTTACCAAGTGACTTTAACTTCTACGAATCGTAACACGAGTCAGCCACGGTCAGAGTGCCCAATCACAGGGCACATCTAATATGCATGACCTTGCAGGTATAAACAAGTTAAAAAACTGGTGGCTTAGCACGGCTATTGTGCGCATTGCCTTTACAAAGTTGGCATGTGCCACTGACCATGACCACAAAGTTTACCAAGTACCTTAAATGGCTATGAATCATAACACGGTCAGCCACAGTCAGAGTGCCCAATCATACTGCAGATATACTGCGCATGACCTCGCAAGTATGAACAAGGTAGAATACTGGTGGCTCTGTGTGGGTATTGTGCGTACTGCCTTGAAAAAGTTGGCATGTGCCACTGACCATGACCACAAAAGTATCCAAGTGACTCTTACTTATATTGATCATAACACGAGTCAGCCACGGTCAGAGTACCCAATCACAGTGCACATAAAATATGCATGACCATGCAGGTATGAACAGGGTTAAAAGCTGGTGTCTTGGCACGGCTATTGTGCGCAATACCCTGACAAAGTTGGCATGTGCCACTGACCATGACCACAATGTTTACCAAGTGACTTTAACTTGTACGAATCGTAACACAAGTCAGCCACAGTCAGAGTGCCCAATCACAGTTCAGATGTACTAGGCATGACCTTGCAGTTATAAACAAGGTGAAAAACGGGTGGCTTGGCACGGCTATTGTACGCAATGCTTTGACAAAGTTGGCATGTGCCACTGACCATGACCACAAAGTTTACCAAGAACCTTAAATGGCTATGAATCATAACACAAGTATACCACGGTCAGAGTGTCCAATCACAGTGCATATATACCGGGCATGACCTTATAGGTATTAGAAAGGTAGAAAACGGGTGGCTCGGTGTGGCTATTGCGTGCAATGCCCTGACAAAGTTGACATGTGCCACTGACCATGACCACTTATGTACCCAAGTGACTTTTACTTCTATTGATCACAACACGAGTCAGCCACGGTCAGAGTGTCCAATCACAGTGAACATGTACTAGGCCTGATCTTTCAGGTGCAAACAAGGTAGAATACTGATGGCTTGGTGTGGCTATTGTGCGCAATGCCTTGACAAAGTTGGCATGTGCCACTGACCATGATCATAAATGTATTCAAGTGACTTTTACTTCTATTGATCATAACACGAGTCAGCCGCAGTCAGAGTGTCCAATCAAAGTACAGATGTACTAGGCATGATCTTGCAGGTGCAAACAAGGTAGAATACTGGTGGCTCAGTGTGGCTATTGTGCGCAATGCCTTGATAAAGTTGGCATGTGCCACTCACCATGGCCACAAAGGTTACCAAGTGACTTTAAATTCTACGAATCGTAACACGAGTCAGCCACGGTCAGAGTGCCCAATCACAACGCACATCTAATATGCATGACCTTGCAGTAATAAACAAGGTAAAAAGTTGGTGGCTTGGCATGGCTATTGTGCGCAATGCCTTGACGAAGTTGGCATTTGCCACTGACCATGACCACAAAGTTTACCAAGTACATTAAACGGCTATTAATCATAACACGAGTCAACCACGGTCAAAGTGTCCAATCACAGTGCAGATATACTGGGCATGACCTTAAATGTATAAACAAGGTAGAATACTGGTGGCTCGGTGTGGTTATTTTGCACAATGCCCTGACAACGTTGGCATGTGCCACCGACCATGACCACAAATGTATCCAATTGACTTTTCCATCTATCGATCATAACACAAGTCAGCCACTGTCAGGGTGTCCAATCAAAGTGCAGATGTACTAGGCAAGATATTTCAGGTTCAAACAACGTATAATACTGGTGGCTCTGTGTGGCTTTTGTGCGCAATGCCTTGAAAAAGTTGGCATGTGCCAATGATCATGACCACAAAGTTTACCAACTACCTTAAACGGCTATGAATCATAACGCGAGCCAGCCACGGTCAGAGTGTCCAACCACAGTGCAGATATACTGGGCATGCCCTTGCAGGTATAAACAAGGTAGAATACTGGTGGATGTGTGTGGCTATTGTACGCAATGCCTTGATAAATTAGGCATGTGCCACTGACCATGACTACAAATGTATTGAAGTGACGTTTACTTCTATTTATCATAACACCAGTCAGCCTTGGTCGGAGTGTCCAATCACAGTGCAGATGTACAAGGCATGATCTTGCAGGTACAAACAAGGTAGAATACTGGTGGCTCGGTGTGGCTATTGTGCGCAATGCCTTGACGAAGTTGGCATGTGCCACTGACCATGACCACAAAGTGTACCAAGTGACTTTAACTTCTATGAATCGTTACACGAGTCAGCCACGGTCAGAGTGCCCAATCACAGTGCACATCTAATATGCATGACCTTGCAGGTATAAACAAGGTAAAAAACCAGTGGCTTGGCACGCCTATTGTGCGCAATGCCTTGACAAAGTTGGCATGTGCCACTGACCATGACCACAAAGTTTTCCAAGTGACTTTAACTTCTACGAATCGTAACACGACTCAGCCACAGTTCGAGTGCCCAATCACAGTGTACATGTAGCATGCATGACCTTTTAGGTATAAACAGGGTGAAAAACCAGTTTCTTGGCACTGCTATTGTGTGCAATGCCTTGACAAAGTTGGCTTGTGCCACTGACCATGACCACAATGTTTACCAAGTACCTTTAACGGATATGAATCATAACACGAGTCAGCCACGGTCAGAGTGTCTAATCACATTGCACATGTACTATGCATGATCTTGCTGGTGCAAACAAGGTAAAATACTGGTGGCTCGGTGTGGCTATTGTGCGCAATGCCTTGAAAAAGTGGGCATGTGCCACTGACCATGACCACAAATGTATCAGAATGACTTTTACTTCTATTGATCATAACATGAGTCAGCCACGGTCCGAGTGTCTAATCACAGTACAGATGTACAAGGTATGATCGTGTAGGTATAAACAAGGTAGAATACTGGAGGCTCGGTGTGGCTATTGTGCGCAATTCCTTGACAAAGTTGGCATGTGCCACTGACCATGACCACAAAGTTTACCAAGTGACTTTAACTTCTACAAATCGTAACATGAGTCAACCACGGTCAGAGTGCCCAATCACATTGCAGATCTAATATGCATGGCCTTGCAGGTATAAACAAGGAAAAAAACTGGTGGCTTGGCACGCCTATTGTGCGCAATGCCTTGACAAAGTTGGCATGTGCCACTGACCATGACCACAAGTTGTACCAAGTGACTTTAACTTCTACAAATCGTAACACAAATCAGCTACAGTCAAAGTGCCCAATCACAGTTTAGGTGTACTAAGCATGACCTTGCATGTATAAACAAGGTAAGACCCTGGTGGCGTGGCACGGCTATTGTGCGCAATGCCTTGATAAAGTTGGCATGTGCCACTGACCATGACGACAAAGTTTACCAAGTTCATTAAACGGCTATGTATCATAACACGAGTCAGCCACGGTCAGAGTGTCCAATCACAGTGCAGGTATAACACGATTCAGCGGCGGTCAGAGTACCCAATCACAGTTCTGATGTACTAGGCATAACATTGCAGGTATAAACAAGGTAAATAAACTGGTGGCTTGGAACGGCTAGTGTGTGCAATGCCTTGACAAAGGTGGCATGTGCCACTGACCATGACCACAAAGTTTACCAAGTACCTTAAACGGCTATGAATTATTACACGCGTCAGCCACGGTCAGAGTGTCCAATCACTATGCAGATACACTGGGAATGACCTTACAGGCATAAACAAAGTAGAGTACTGGTGGCTCGGTGTGGCTATTGTGCGCAATGCCTTAACAAAGTTGGCATGTGCCACTTACCATGACCAAAAATATATCCTAGTGACTTTTACTTCTATTGATCATAACACGAGTCACCCACGGTCAGAGTGTCCAATCACAGTGCAGATGTACTAGGCATGATTTTGCAGGTACAAACAAGGTAGAATACTGGTGGCTCGGTGTGGCTGTTGTGCGCAATACATTGACAAAGTTGGCATGTGCCACTGACCATGACCACAAAGTTTACCAAGTGAATGGAACTTCTACGAATCATAACACGAGTCAGCCACGGTAAGAGTGCCCAGTCACAGCGCACATCTAATATGCATGGACTTGCAGGTATAAACCAGGTAAAAACCCGGTTGCGTGGCACGGCTATTGTGCGCAATGCCTTGACAAAGTTGGCATGTGCCACAGACCATGACCACAAAGTTTACCAAGTACCTTAAACGGCTATGAACCATTAAACGAGTCAGCCACGGTCAGAGTGTCCAATCACAGTGCAGATATACTGGGCATGACCTTGCAGGTATAAGCAAGGAATAATACTGGTGGCTCGGTGTTGCTCTTGTGTGCAATGCCTTGACAAAGTTGGCATGTGCCACTGACCATGACCACAAATGTAACCAAGTGACTTTTACTTCTATTGAACATAACACGAGTTAGCCACGGTCGGAGTGTCCAATCACAGTGCAGATGTACTAGGCATGATTTTGCAGGTGCAAACAAGGTGTAATACTGGTGGCTTGGTGTGGCTATTGTGCGCAATGCCTTGATGAAGTTGGCATGTGCCACTGACCATGACCAGAAAGATTACCAAGTGACTTTCACTTCTACGAATCGTAACATGAGTCAGCCACGGTCAGAGTGCCCAATCACATTGCACATCTAATTTGCATGATCTTGCAGGTATAAACAAATTAAAAAACCAGTGGCTTGGCATGACTATTGTGCCCAATGCCTTGACAAGCTGGCATGTGCCACTGACCATGACCACAAAGTTTACCAAGTACCTTAAACGGCTATGAATCATAACACGAGTCAGCCACATTCAGAGTGTCCAATCATAGTGCAGATATACTGCGCATGACCTCACTGGTATGAACAAGGTAGAGTACTGGTGGCTCGGTGTCGCTATTGTGCGCACTGCCTTGACAAAGTTGGTATGTGCCACTGACCATGAGAACAAAGTTTACCAAGTGACTTTAACTTGGCACGGCTATTGTGCGCAATGCTTTGACAAAGTTGGCATGTGCCACTGACCATGGCCACAAAGTTTACCAAGTACCTTAAACGGCTATTAATTATAACACAGGTCAGCCACGGTCAGAGGGTCCAATCACAGAACAGATACACTGGACAGGACGTTACAGGTATGAAAATGGTAGAATTCTGGTGGCTCGGTGTGGCTATTGTGCGCAATGCCTTCACAAAGTTGGCATGTGCCACTGACCATGACCACAAATGTATCCAAGTGACTTTTAATTCTATTGATCATAACACGAGTCAGCCACGGTCAGTGTGTCCAATCACAGTGCAGATGCACTAGGCATGACCGTGCGGGTCCAAACGAGATAGATTACTGGTGGCTCGACTTGGCTATTGTGCGCAATGACTTGACAAAGTTGGCATGTGCCACTGACCATGACCACAAAGTTTACCAAGTGACTTTAACTTCTACGAATCGTAACACGAGTCAGCCACGGTCAGAGTGCCCAATCATTGTGCACATCTAATGTGCATGACCTTGCAGGTATAAACAAGTTAAAAAACCGGTGGCTTGGCACGGCTATTGTGGGCAATGCCTTGACAACGTTTGCATGTGCCACTGACCATGACCACAAAGACTACCAAGTACCTTAAACGGCTATGAATCATAACACACGTCAGCCACTGTCAGAGTGTCTAATCACAGTGCAGATATACTGGGCATGACCTTACAGGTATGAAAAAGGTAGAATTCTAGTGGCTTGGTGTGGCTTTTGTGTGCAATGCCTTGACAAATTTGGCCTGTGCCACTGACCGTGACCACAAATGTATCAAAGTGACATTCACTTCTATTGCTCATAACACGAGTCAGCCACAGTCAGAGTGTCCAATCACCATGCAGATGTACTAGGCATGACCTTGTAGGGACAAACAATGTAGAATACTTGTGGCTCGGTGTGGCTATTGTGCGCAGTGCCTTGACAAAATTGGCATATGCCACTGACCATGACCACAAAGGTTACCAGGTGACTCTAACTTCTACGAATCGTAATATGAGTCAGCCACGGTCAGAGTGCCCAATCACAGTGCACATCTAATATGCATGACCTTGCAGGTATAAACAAGTTAAAAAACCAGTGGCTTGGCACGGCCATTGTGCGCAATGCCTTGACAAAGTTGGCATGTGCCACTGACCATGACCACAAAGTTAACCAAGTACCTTAAACGGCTATGACTCATAACACGAGTCAGTCACGATAAGAGTGTCCAATCACAGTACACATATACTGTGCACGACCTTGCAGTTATGAACAAGTTGAAATACTGGTGGCTCGGTGTGGCTATTGTGCGCAATGCCTTGACAAAGTTGGCATGTGCCACTGACCATGACCACAAATGTAACTAAGTGACTTTTACTTCTATTGATCATAACACGAGTCAGCCACGGTCAGAGTGTCCAATCATAGTGCAGATGTACTAGGCATGACCGTGCAGGTGCAAACAAGGTAGAATACTGGTGGCTCGGTGTGGCTATTGTGCACAATGCCTTGACGAAGTTGGCATGTGCCACTGACCCTGAGCACAAAGTTTACCAAGTGACTCTAACTTCTACGAATCGTAACACGAGTCAGCCACGGTGAGAGTGACCAGTCATTGTGCACATATAATATGCATGACATTGTGGTATAAACAAGTTAAAAACCGGTGGATTGGCACGGCTATTGTGCGCAATGCCTTGACAAAATTGGCATGTGCCACTGACCATGACCACAAAGTTTACCAAGTACCTTAAACGGCTATGAATCATAACACGAGTCAGCCACGGTCAGAGTGTCCAGTCACAGTACAAATACTGTGCATGCCCTTGTAGGTATGAATAAGGTAGACTACTGGTAGCTAAGTGTGGCTATTGTGCGCAATGCCTTGACAAAGTTGGCATGTGCCACTGACCATGACCACAAATGTATGCAAGTGACTTTTACTTCTATTGATCATAACACGAGTCATCCACTGTCAAAGTGTCCAATCACAGTGCAGATGTACTGGGCATGAAATTGCTGGTGCAAAAAAGGTAGAATACTGGTGGCTCGATGTGGCTACAGTGCGCAATGCCTTGACAAAGTTGGCATGTGCCACTGACCATGACCACAAAGTTTACCAAATGACTTTAACCTATAGGAATCATAACACAAGTCAGCCACGGTCTGAGTGTCCAATCACAGTGCAGATGTACTAGGCATGAGCGAGGTAGAATACTGGTGGCTTAGTTTGGCTATTGTGTGCAATGCCTTTACAAAGTTGGCATGTGCCACTAACCATGACCACAAATGTATCCAAGTGACTTTTACGTATATTGATCATAACACGAGTCAGCCGCGGTCAGAGTGTCCAATCACAGTGCAGATGTACTAGGCATGAGCGAGGTAGAATACTGGTGGCTTAGTTTGGCTATTGTGTGCAATGCCTTTACAAAGTTGGCATGTGCCACTAACCATGACCACAAATGTATCCAAGTGACTTTTACGTATATTGATCATAACACGAGTCAGCCGCGGTCAGAGTGTCCAATCACAGTGCAGATGTACTAGGCATGAGCGAGGTAGAATACTGGTGGCTTAGTTTGGCTATTGTGTGCAATGCCTTTACAAAGTTGGCATGTGCCACTAACCATGACCACAAATGTATCCAAGTGACTTTTACGTATATTGATCATAACACGAGTCAGCCGCGGTCAGAGTGTCCAATCACAGTGCAGATGTACTAGGCATGAGCGAGGTAGAATACTGGTGGCTTAGTTTGGCTATTGTGTGCAATGCCTTTACAAAGTTGGCATGTGCCACTAACCATGACCACAAATGTATCCAAGTGACTTTTACGTATATTGATCATAACACGAGTCAGCCGCGGTCAGAGTGTCCAATCACAGTGCAGATGTACTAGGCATGAGCGAGGTAGAATACTGGTGGCTTAGTTTGGCTATTGTGTGCAATGCCTTTACAAAGTTGGCATGTGCCACTAACCATGACCACAAATTTATCCAAGTGACTTTTAGTTCTATTGATCATGACACGAGTCAGCCACGGTCAGAGTATCCAATCACTGTGCAGATGTAATATGCATGATCTTGCAGTTACAAACAGGGTAGAATACTAGTGGCTCGGTGTGGCTATTTTGCGCAATGCCTTGACAAAGTTGGCATGTGCCACTGACCATGACCACAAATGTATCCAAGTGACTTTTACTTATATTGATCATAACACGAGTCAGCCACGGTCAGAGTGTCCAATCACAATGCAGATGTGCTAGGCATGATCGTGCAGGTGCAAACAAGGTAGAATACTGGTGGCTTAGTTTGGCTATTGTGTGCAATGCATTGACAAAGTTGGCATGTGCCACTGACCGTGACCACAAATGTATCCAAGTGACTTTTACTTCTACTGATCATAACACGAGTCAGCCGCGGTCAGAGTGTCCAATTACAGTACAGATGTACTGGGCATGATCTTGCAGGTTAAGAAAGATAGGTTACTGCTGGCTCGGTGTGGCTATTGTGTGCAATGCCTTTACAAAGTTGGCATGTGCCACTGACCATGACCACAAAGTTTACCAAGTGAATTTAACTTCTACAAATCGTAACACGAGTCAGCCACGGTCTGAGTGTCCAATCAAAGTGCACATCTAATCTGCATGACCTTGCAATTATAAACAAGGTAAAAAACTGGTGGCTTGGCACGGCTATGGTGCGCAATGCATTGACAAAGTTGGCATGTGACACTGACCATGACCACAAAGTTTACCAAGTACATTAAACGGCTATGAATCATAACACGAGTCAGCCATGGTCAGAGTGTCCAATCACAGTGCATATATACTGGGCATGACCTTGCAGGTGTAAACAAGGTAGAATACTGGTGGCTCGGTGTGGCTATTGTGCGCAATTCCTTGACAAAGTTGGCATGTGCCACTGACCATGACCACAAATGTATCCAAGTGACTTTTACTTCTATTGATCATATCACGAGTCAGCCACGGTCAGAGTGTCCAATCACAGTGCAAATGTACTAGGCATGATCTTGCAGGTGCAAATAATGTAGAATACTAGTGAATCGGTGTGGCTATTGTGCGCAATGCCTTGACAAAGTTGGCATGTGCCACTGACCATGACCACAAATGTATCCAAGTGACTTTTACTTCTATTGATCATATCACGAGTCAGCCACGGTCAGAGTGTCCAATCACAGTGCA
>SZWC01028209.1:1803-14901 GCA_023375785.1 Penium margaritaceum
CTAGTTGCGCCCTAGTTGCGCCCTAGTTGCGCCCTAGTTGCGCCCTAGTTGCACCCTAGTTGCGCCCTAGTTGCGCCCTAGTTGCGTCCTAGTTGCGCCCTAGTTGCGCCCTAGTTGGGCCCTAGTCGCGCCCTAGTCGCGCCCTAGTTGCGCCCTAGTTGCGCCCTAGTTGCACCCTATTTGCACCCTTGTTGTACCCTACTTGCGCCCTATTGGCACCCTTCTTGCGCCCTAGTTGTGCCTTAGTTGGGCACTAGCTACGTGTCAGGATTTTGAGGGTTCAAAAGGGCGACACAAGAGAGTGGAAGGCGTTGACGGGCACAAGTGTTGAACTGAGCAGATTGGCAGTAACAAGGTATGGAGCTGAACGATGCGAGACGGGAAGACGAGTGAAGGAAAAAACCGCTGGCGGCAGCAAGGTAGATGAAGGAAAATGATTGATTGATAGGAATAGCGGAAGCAAAAAGTATTCTGGTCTAACCTACCTAAAGTAGTGTTCTGTGTCTCGTTAAGACCCCTGCGAGGTGGAAGCGCTGCTTCGTGTCATTTAGGCAACGTGTGACGAAGTTTTCACCACAGCGCAAGTTTGTTGTGTTGCTCCAAGGTAGTGTCGGTGCACGGATCTCGGTCGTGAGTGTCTGTTGAGATTTGTGCAGTTCTTTTCTTGTTTTTGCGTGGACGTGCGCCGGTCTTCTTCCTGGTTTTCTTCTTTTCTCTCCGACACCCTTCGTGAAGGGAACCAGCGTGCAAGCTTTAGGTGTCTCTGGGCCTGAGGCCTAGAAGATATACCAGGGTTGCATGCTGTGCCTGATCTAGGGCCTTGGTGAAGATGTCAGCCCTGTTGGCTTTTGAGGCCACATGCTGAACCAGGAGTTCTTTTGCCTGCACCTTTTCCCTGATGAAGAAGTAGCGTAGCTGAATGTGCTTGGTTTGCCCATGAAATACTATATTCTCTGTGAGAGCGATTGTGCTCCGGTTGTCACACCACAGAATTGGGCGTGGTTGCGAGTATCCCAGGTCTTGCAGGAGGTATTTCAGCCAAGCGGCTCTTGGGCGGCCATGGTCCCTACATAGAGTTCTGCCTCACAGGAGGAGAGTGAGACAGAGGATGACCTGGTGGACCGCCAGCTGATTAGTCCTGAGCCAAGGTGGAAGCCATAACCCTGTGATGACTTTTGGTTGGCTTGGTCTTCGGCCGAGGAAGAGTCACTGTACCCTTCCAGTGTGATTGGCTGGGTTCCTCCCAGCTCGAGGTAGAAGGACGTAGTTTCACCCAGATACCGCAGAACTTGTTTTGCTGCCTTCCAGTTTTCATCACTGTGATTTCCATCTCCCACATATCGGGACAGTACACTGAGAGGGCAAGCGAGGTCGGGACGAGTGCAGACCATTGCATACATGAGGGATCCAACCAGCTCAGGATAGGGTGCAGGGGAAGGTTATGAGACTGTGTACGCTGGTGTGGTGTGTTTGTGGTCCACTGTCATGGGGGTTGGGGCCCCATTGCTGTTCTCGAGCCCAAAGTGCTTGAGTAGTGAAGCAATGTAGGGCTCTTGAGAGAGAGTGATGACCCGCTTCTCTCGATCCCTCTTGATGTCAATCCCCAGGTAGTGGGTCAGTTCCCCAAGGTCCTTCATGGTGAATCGTCCTAGGTGAGCTTGCTTCAGTTCTTGGAGAGTACTAGGATTGGTGGAGGCAAGAGCTAGATCATCTACATAGGCCAAAATGTAGGTCTATTCCACTGGCCAAGAGCGAAGGAAGAGACGGGGATCGGCAGAGGAGACTGTGAATCCCAGGTCGAGGAGAGTTGCTCGGAGTTTGGCATGCCATTCGCGAGGATACTGTTTGAGCCCGTAGACTGGGCGGTGCAGCCTCCAGACAGTGTTAGGCTGGACTGGAGTGTAGCCTTCAAGGCATGCCAGGTAGATACTTTCGTGTAGGTCTCCTTGAAGAAAGGCCGTGGATACGTCCATGGTGTGCAACTCCATGTCTTTTGTGGCTGCAATGTGTAGTAGGGCTCTCAGAGTGGTAAGCTTGGCGGTGGGCGAGAAGGTGTCAAAGAAGTCCACGCCGTATCGCTGTGAGAATCCTTTGGCCACGTAGCGAGCCTTGAATTCTGTTGGCTTCCCTAGATGGGTCTTGACACGGAAGACCCATTTTCCGGTGACCACATTGGTGTGCAGTGGTCGAGACACATCAGTGTAGGTGGCAGTAGCCTTGAAGAAGGCCAGCTCCCTGGCAATAGCGGCGCGCCATTGGTCTGCTTGGGATCCGTTCACGGCTTCATCATACGTGTTGGGGGTGGCAATCGGAGCTGTGGTAGTGGTGGTGCTGAGGAGAGGGATGCGTGGATAGCGACGACGTTGGGGGTACATGCGAGGAGTTGGTTGTTGAAGAGAGGTGAGGCTGTCTCCTGCTGCAATCCAGGAAGGCAGGAAGGAAGTGCGAAGAAGCTCAACATGGCGGTCTTACTGGATGTTCAGGTCCCCATCCGTGTCGTGGGTTGTGAGAAGAGAGGCTGCTGATCGCCGTAGCACGGGCTTTGCTGCTGGCAGATTTTGCGGCGTAGGTACCCTGGATTTCGTGGCTGCTGCAGCTCCTTCTGTATCTGCTGCTGCTGTTGTTGGCGCTGATGCTGCTGCGGCCGCTGTTGAGGGAAGTGGATGTCCGAGTGTTGGGAGATGCTCAGAGATATTTTCGTAGTCAGGGTCAGGAGTGAGCGGTGGTAGTGAGCTTGTTCGTGGATGATCAGGAGTGTGTGCGGGAGAGAGTGCTCGTGGAGTGGATGTTGTTGGAGGGGTGATTGGTGACGATGGAGTAGCTGGTAGAGGATGGATGGTTGGAGTTGTAGACACTGTGCGTTGTTCTGGCAAGAGAGTCCAGGTAAGAGGAGTCGTGGAGATAGGGGCTGATTGATGCAAGAAGGGAGTAATCTCGTCGAAATGGACATCCATGCTGCAGGTTTCCCGTTTGAGTTCGGGCTCGTAGAACAAGTACCCAGAAGAGTTGAGAGTGAACCCAACGAACATGCGGCGCGAGGCTCGTGGGTCAACCTTGGAGAGATGAGCGTGAGCTCTGTAAGCCTTGTTGATGAGGACGTATGCTGTAAAACTCCATACTTGTAGTTTGGAGACGTCAGGCTTATATCCCAACCAAATTTCCGATGGGGTGATGTCGGAAAGGTGCTTGGCTGGATAGTAGTTGTGCACTCTGGTGGCATAGCGGAGTGCATAGGTCCAGAAGGTTTCTGGTGCCCCTGCATGCACGAGTAGAGTGGGAGTGAGGACAACCAGGACCCCATTCCGTCGTTCTGCAACTCTGTTCTGCTCTGGTGCTTCTGGTACACTCATTTCATGCCCAATGCCACGTTCTGTCATAAATTCACGGAGTTCATGAGACAGAAATTCACCTCCTCTGTCAGTCCAAAATTTACCAATGGACCGGTTGAGGCGGTTCATTTGATACTTGGACCACTTGATAAAGGCATGCTTGGCATCAGCTTTCGACTTGAGGGGAATTGTTGCGCCGAAACGATAATGGTCGTCCACAATAGTGAGGAAGTACTCATAGCCTTGAAGAGAGGTGGGACGAATTGGTCCCATGAGATCCATGTGGAGGATGTCCAGAGGTCTTGCTGCTCGTGCGGTTCGAGGAGGGTGAGGAGATGCTTTTAATTTTCCGAGACTGCATGCAGTGCAAGGTGGTCCTGCAAGACGGGTTAGTGGTGAGAGGGACGGCAGGCCTTTCACCATGTTTTTGGCCTGGAGACAAAGAAGCGCGTTGAAATTGGGATGACCCAGGCGGTGATGATGCAGGAGCAGAGGATGGGACAGACTCCAACAATCACAGGTGGAGGATTGAACATCGGTTTTGACAACGAAGATAGCTATTGTGCGGGGAATCTGCAGTCAATAGAGGTTGTTGCGAACGGTGAAGGTTGCCAGTGGTTTATTGTCAGCTGTTGTGAGTTGGGCTTTCGACCCGTAGGCGGGGAAGAAGATGTTCACTCCTTCCTTCTGAACTTGATGAACTGAGAAGAAATTATGTCGAAGGTCAAGGGTATGGTAGCCCCGGATCTGTCCACTTGGTGCTGCCGGAGACGAAAGGATAGCGGAGTAGCGGCAGAGCGATGACATGCCCTTGGTTGCGCCGGTGATGGTCACTGGTGTTGCCAGCGGTGTGGTGACATCAGCATATTTGAGTGCATGGATGGCACACCCTGAATCGAGGACTTGTTTCATGTAGAGCAAGTCCGATGTCGCAAGAAGTGTCAAGATGGCGGAGGTTCTCCATCTTGAATGGAGATTTGGGCAACGTCGAGGAAGGAGGGCTCAGTTGTGGTGTCCTCATTTGCATTGTCATTGTCTGGCGCGGCGCGGGACGGAAGGAGGCCAACAACCACAGTTGCGACTGCGAAGATGAGTACTGGGACCATGGTGGCCGGATAACCAGGGTTGGAAACCTAGCGCTCTGATACCATGTCAGGATTTTGAGGGTTCAAAAGGGGGACACGAGAGAGTGGAAGGCATTGACGGGCACAAGTGTTGAACGGAGCAGATTGGCAGTAACAAGGTATGGAGCTGAACGATGCAAGATGGGAAGACGGGTGAAGGACAAAACCGCTGGCGGCAGCAAGGCAGATGAAGGAAAATGATTGATTGATAGGAATAGCGGAAGCAAAAAGTATTATGGTCTAATCTACCTAAACTAGTGTTCTGTGTCTCGCTAAGACCCCTGCGAGGTGGAAGCGCTGCTTCGTGTCATTTAGGCGACGTGTGACAACGTTTTTGCCGCAGCGCGAGTTTGTCGTGTTGCTCCAAGGTAGTGTCGGTGCACGGATCTCGGTCGTGAGTGTCTATTGAGATTCGTGCGGTTCTTTTCTTGTTTGTGCGTGGACGTACGCCGGCCTTCTCGCTGGTTTTCTTCTTTTATTTCCGACACTACGCCCTAGTTGTGCCCTAGTTGCGCCCTAGTTGCGTCCTACTTGTGTCCTACTTGCGTGCTAGTTGCGCCTTAGTTGCGCTTTAGTTGCGCCCGACTTGTACACTAGTTGCACCCTAGTTGCGCCCTAGTTGCGCCCTAGTTGTGCCCTAGTTGCGCCCTAGTTGCGCCCTGGTTGCGCCCCGGTTGTGCCCTGGTTGCACCCTAGTTGCGCCCTAGTTGCGCCCTGGTTGCGCCCCGGTTGCCCCCTAGTTGCGCCCTAAATGCGCCCAAGTCGCACCCTAGTCGCGCCCTAGTCGCGCCCTAGTTGCGCCCTAGTTGCGTCCTAGTTACACCCTAGTTGCGCCCTAGTTATGCCCTAGTTGCACCCTAGTTGTGCCCTAGTTGCGTCCTAGTTGCGCCCTAGTTACGCCCTAGTTGCGCCCTAGTTGCACCCTAGTTGCGTCCTACTTGCTTCCTAGTTGCACCCTTCTTGCGCCCTACTGGCGCCTACTTGCGCCCTAGCTGCGCCTCAGTTGGGCACTAACTACACACTAGTTATCCCCTAGTTGCGCCCTAGTTGCGTCCTACTTGCGCCCTACTTGCGCCCTAGTTGCGCCTTAGTTGCGCCCTAGTTGCGCCCAACTTGCACACTAGTTGCACCCTAGTTGCACCCTAGTTGCACCCTAGTTGCGCCATAGTTGCACCCTAGTTGCACCCTAGTTGCGCTCTAGTTGCGCCCTAGTTGCGCCCTAGATGCACCCTATTTGCGCCCTTCTTGCAAACTACTTGCGCCCTACTGGCACCCTGCTTGCGCACTAGTTGTGCCTTAGTTGGGCACCAGCTACGCCCTAGTTGTGCCCTAGTTACGCCCTAGTTGCGCCCTAGTCGCGCTCTAGTCGCGCCATAGTCGTGCCCTAGTTGCGCCCTAGTTGCGCCTTAGCTGCGGCCTAGTTGCGCCCTAGTTGCGCCCTAGATGCACCCTATTTGCGCCCTTCTTGCAAACTACTTGCGCCCTACTGGCACCCTGCTTGCGCACTAGTTGTGCCTTAGTTGGGCACCAGCTACGCCCTAGTTGTGCCCTAGTTACGCCCTAGTTGCGCCCTAGTCGCGCTCTAGTCGCGCCATAGTCGTGCCCTAGTTGCGCCCTAGTTGCGCCTTAGCTGCGGCCTAGTTGCGCCCTAGTTGCGCCCTAGATGCACCCTATTTGCGCCCTTCTTGCAAACTACTTGCGCCCTACTGGCACCCTGCTTGCGCACTAGTTGTGCCTTAGTTGGGCACCAGCTACGCCCTAGTTGTGCCCTAGTTACGCCCTAGTTGCGCCCTAGTCGCGCTCTAGTCGCGCCATAGTCGTGCCCTAGTTGCGCCCTAGTTGCGCCTTAGCTGCGGCCTAGTTGCGCCCTAGTTGCGCCCTAGATGCACCCTATTTGCGCCCTTCTTGCAAACTACTTGCGCCCTACTGGCACCCTGCTTGCGCACTAGTTGTGCCTTAGTTGGGCACCAGCTACGCCCTAGTTGTGCCCTAGTTACGCCCTAGTTGCGCCCTAGTCGCGCTCTAGTCGCGCCATAGTCGTGCCCTAGTTGCGCCCTAGTTGCGCCTTAGCTGCGGCCTAGTTGCGCCCTAGTTGCGCCCTAGATGCACCCTATTTGCGCCCTTCTTGCAAACTACTTGCGCCCTACTGGCACCCTGCTTGCGCACTAGTTGTGCCTTAGTTGGGCACCAGCTACGCCCTAGTTGTGCCCTAGTTACGCCCTAGTTGCGCCCTAGTCGCGCTCTAGTCGCGCCATAGTCGTGCCCTAGTTGCGCCCTAGTTGCGCCTTAGCTGCGGCCTAGTTGCGCCCTAGTTGCGCCCTAGATGCACCCTATTTGCGCCCTTCTTGCAAACTACTTGCGCCCTACTGGCACCCTGCTTGCGCACTAGTTGTGCCTTAGTTGGGCACCAGCTACGCCCTAGTTGTGCCCTAGTTACGCCCTAGTTGCGCCCTAGTCGCGCTCTAGTCGCGCCATAGTCGTGCCCTAGTTGCGCCCTAGTTGCGCCTTAGCTGCGGCCTAGTTGCGCCCTAGTTGCGCCCTAGATGCACCCTATTTGCGCCCTTCTTGCAAACTACTTGCGCCCTACTGGCACCCTGCTTGCGCACTAGTTGTGCCTTAGTTGGGCACCAGCTACGCCCTAGTTGTGCCCTAGTTACGCCCTAGTTGCGCCCTAGTCGCGCTCTAGTCGCGCCATAGTCGTGCCCTAGTTGCGCCCTAGTTGCGCCTTAGCTGCGGCCTAGTTGCGCCCTAGTTGCGCCCTAGATGCACCCTATTTGCGCCCTTCTTGCAAACTACTTGCGCCCTACTGGCACCCTGCTTGCGCACTAGTTGTGCCTTAGTTGGGCACCAGCTACGCCCTAGTTGTGCCCTAGTTACGCCCTAGTTGCGCCCTAGTCGCGCTCTAGTCGCGCCATAGTCGTGCCCTAGTTGCGCCCTAGTTGCGCCTTAGCTGCGGCCTAGTTGCGCCCTAGTTGCGCCCTAGATGCACCCTATTTGCGCCCTTCTTGCAAACTACTTGCGCCCTACTGGCACCCTGCTTGCGCACTAGTTGTGCCTTAGTTGGGCACCAGCTACGCCCTAGTTGTGCCCTAGTTACGCCCTAGTTGCGCCCTAGTCGCGCTCTAGTCGCGCCATAGTCGTGCCCTAGTTGCGCCCTAGTTGCGCCTTAGCTGCGGCCTAGTTGCGCCCTAGTTGCGCCCTAGTCGCGCTCTAGTCGCGCCATAGTCGTGCCCTAGTTGCGCCCTAGTTGCGCCTTAGCTGCGGCCTAGTTGCGCCCTAGTTGCGCCCTAGTTGCGCCCTAGTTGCACCCAAGTTGCGCCCTACTTGGGCCCTAGTTGCCCCCAGTTGCGTCCTTATTGCGCCCTAGTTGTGCCCTAGTTGCGCCTTAGTTGCGCCCTAGTTGCGCCCTAGTTGCGCCCAAGTCACGCCCTAGTCGCGCCCTAGTCGCGCTCTAGTCGCGCCATAGTCGTGCCCTAGTTGCGCCCTAGTTGCGCCCTAGTTGCACCCTAGTTGCGTCCTAGTTGCGCCCTAGTTGCGCCCTTGTTGCGCCCTCGTTGCGCCCTCGTTGCGCCCTTGTTGCGCCCTCGTTGCGTTCAAGTTGCGCCCTAGTTGCGTCCTTGTTACGCCCTAGTTGTGCCTCACTTGTGCCGTAGTTGCACCCTACTTGCGTCCTACTTGCTCCCTACTTGCGCTCTAGTTACACCCTGCTTGCACCCTAGTTGCGCGCTAGTTGCGCCCTAGTTGCGCCCTAGTTGCGCCCTAGTTGCGCCCTAGTTGCACCCTAGTTGCGCCCTAGTTGCACCCTAGTTGCACCCTAGTTGCGCCCTAGTTGCGCCCTAGTTGCGCCCTAGTTGCGCCCTAGTTGCGCCCTAGTTGCACCCTAGTTGCGCCCTAGTTGCACCCTAGTTGCACCCTAGTTGCGCCCTAGTTGCGCCCTAGTTGCGCCCTAGTTGTGCCCTAGTCACGCCCTAGTCGCGCCCTAGTCACGACGTAGTTGCGCCCTAGTTGCACCCTAGTTGCGCTCTAGTTGTATCCTATTTGCGCCCTTATTACACCTTACTTGCGCCCTACTGGCACCCTTCTTGCGCCCTAGTTGTGCCTTAGTTGGGCACTAGCTACGCCCTAGTTGTGCCCTAATTGCCCTCTAGTTGCGTCCTACTTGTGCCCTACTTGCGCGCTAGTTACGCCTTAGTTGTGCCTTAGTTGCGCCCAACTTGCACACTAGTTACACCCTAGTTGCGTCCTAGTTGCGCCCTAGTTGTGCCCTAGTTGCGCCCTAGTTGCGTCCTGGTTGCGCCCTGGTTGCGCCCTAGTTGCACCCTAGTTGCGCCCTAGTTCCGCCCTAGTTGCGACCTAGTTGCGTCCTAGTTGTGCCCTAGTTGTGCCCTACTTGCGCCCTAGTTGCACCCTAGATGCGCCCTAGTTACACACTAGTTGCGCCCTAGTTGCACCCTAGTTGCGCCCTAGTTGCGCCGTCGTTGCGCCCTCGTCGCGCCCTAGTTGCGTCCTCGTTACGCCCTTGTTGCGCCCTAGTTGCGCCCTAGTTGNCTCTAAACCCTAAACCCTAAACCCTAAACCCTAAACCCTAAACCCTAAACCCTAAACCCTAAACCCTAGTTGTGCCCAAGTTGCGCCCTAGTTGCACCCTATTTGCATCCTAGTTTCGCCCTACTTGTGCCCTAGTTGCGCTCTAGTTGCACCGTACTTGCGCCCTAGTTGCGTCCTAGTTGCGCCCTAGTTGCACCTTAGTTGTGCCCTAGTTGCACCCTACTTGCGCCTTACTTGCACCCTAGTTGCGCCCTAGGTGCACCCTACTTGCGCCCTAGTCGCGTCCTAGTTGCGCCCTAGTTGCACCCTAGTTGCGCCCTTCTTGTGCCCTTATTGCACCCTACTTACGCCCTACTGGCGCCCTACTTGCGCCCTAGTTGCGCTTTAGTTGGGCACTAGCTACGCCCTAGTTGTGCCCTAGTTGCATCTAGTTCCGTCTTACTTGGGACGTACTTGCACGCTAGTTGCGTCCAAGTCGTGCCCTAGTTGCGCCCTAGTTGCACCCTAGCTGCGCCCTAGTTGCGCCCTATTTACACCCTAGTTGCGCCCTGATTGTGCCCTAGTTGCGTCCTGGTTGCACCATGGTTGCGCACTAGTTGCGCCCTAGTTGCGCCCTAGTTGCGCCCTAGTTGGACCCTAGTTGCGCCCTAGTTGCGACCTAGTTGTGTCCTAGTTGTACCCTAGTTGCGCCCTAGTTGCACCATAGTTGCACCCTAGTTGCGCCCTAGTTGCGCCCTAGTTGCGTCCTAGTTGCGCCCTAGTTGCGCCCTAGTTGCGCCCTAGTTGCGCCCTAGTTGCGTCCTAGTTGCGCCCTAGTTGCGCCCTAGTTGCACCCTAGTTGCACCCTAGTTGCGCCCTAGTTGCGCCCTAGTTCCGCCCTAGTTGCATCCTAGTTGCGCCCTAGTTGCGCCCTAGTTGCGCACTAGTTGCACACAAGTTGCGCCCTACTTGCGCCCTTCTTGCGCCCTTCTTGCGCCCTAGTTGCGCCTTAGTTGGGCACTAGCTACGCCCTAGTTGTACCCCAGTTGCGCCCTTGTTGCGTCCTACTTGTGCCCCACTTGCGCCCTAGTTGCGCCTTAGTTGCGCCCTAGTTGCGCCATACTTGCGCCTTAGTTGCGCCCTAGATGCGGCCTAGTTGCACCCTAGTTGCGCCCTAGTTGCGCCCTAGTAACGCCCTAGTTGCGCCCTAGTTGCGCCCTAGTTGCGCCCTAGTTGTGCCCTAGTTGCTCCCTAGTTGCGCCCTAGTTGCGCCCTAGTCGCGCCCTAGTTGTGCCCTAGTTGTGCCCTAGTTGCACCCTAGTTGCACCCTATTTGCGCCCTTATTGCACCCTACTTGCGCCCTACTGGCACCCTACTTGCGCCCTAGTTGTGCCTTAGTTGGGCACTAGCTACGCCCTAGTTGTGCTCTAGTTGCACGCTAGTTGCGTCCTACTTGTGCCCTACTTGCACGCTAGTTGCGCCTTAGTAGCGCCTTAGTTGCGCCCAACTTGCACACTAGTTGCACCCTAGTTGCGCACTGGTTGCGCCCTATATGTGCCATACTTGCGCTCTAGCTGCACCCTAGTTGCTCCCTACTTGCGCCCTAGTTGCGCCCTAGTTGCGCCCTAGTTGCGCCCTAGTTGTGCCCTAGTTGCGCCCAACTTGCACACTAGTTACACCCTAGTTGCGTCCTAGTTGCGCCCTAGTTGCGCCCTAGTTGCGCCCTACTTGCGCCCTACTTTCGCCCTACTTGTGCCCTAGTTGCGCCCTAGTTGCGCCCTACTTGTGCCCTAGGTGCGTCCTAGTTGCGCCATAGTTGCACCCTAGTTGCGCCCTTCTTGTGCCCTTATTGCACCAAACTTACACCCTACTGGCGCCCTACTTACGCCCTAGTTGCGCCTCAGTTGGGCACTAGCTACGCCCTAGTTGCTCCCAGTTGCACCCTAATTGCGCCGTAGTTACGCCCTAGTTGCGCCTTAGTTGCACCCTAGTTGCGCCCTAGTTGCGCCCAAGTCGCGCCCTAGTCACGTCCTAGTCGCGCCCTGGTCGCGCCCTAGTCGCTCCCTAGTTGCGCCTTAGTTGCGCCCTAGTTGCACCCTAGTTGCGCCCTAGTTGTGCCCTAGTTCTACCCTAGTTGTGCCCTAGTTGCGTCCTAGTTGCGCCCCAGTTGCACCCTAGTTGCGCCCTAGTTGCGCCCTAGTTGCGCCCTACTTGCGCCATACTCTCGCCCTAGTTGCGCCTCAGTTGGGCACTAGCTACGTATTAGATGTACCCTAGTTGCACCCTAGCTGTGTCCTACTTGTGCCCTACTTGCGCCCTAGTTGCGCCTTAGTTGCGCCTTAGTTGCACCTTAGATACGCCGTAGTTGCGTCCTAGTTGCGCCCAAGTTGCGCCCTAGTTGCGCCCTAGTTGCACCCTAGTTGCACCCTAGTTGCATCCTAGTTGCGCCCTAGTTGCGCCCTAGTTGGACCCTAGTTGCGCCCTAGTTGCACCCTTGTTGCGCCCTTGTTGCGCCCTCGTTGCGTCCTCGTTGCGCCCTCGTTACGCCCTCGTTGCGCTCAAGTTGCGCCCTAGTTGCACCCTTGTTACGCCGTAGTTGTGCCCCACTTGTGCCCTAGTTGCGCCCTAGTTGCGCCCTAGTCGTGCCCTAGTCGCGCCCTACTCACGCCCTAGTTGCGTCCTAGTTGCGCCCTAGTTGCGCTCTAGTTGCGCCCTAGTTGTGCCCCACTTGTGCCCTAGTTGCGCCCTAGTTGCGCCCTAGTCGTGCCCTAGTCGCGCCCTACTCACGCCCTAGTTGCGTCCTAGTTGCGCCCTAGTTGCGCTCTAGTTGTACCCTATTTGCGCCCTTATTGCACCCTACTTGCGCCCTACTGGCACCCTTCTTGCGCCCTAGTTGTGCCTTAGTTGGGCACTAGCTACGCCCTAGTTGTGCCCTAGTTGCGCCCTACTTGCGCCCTACTGGCACCCTTCTTGCGCCCTAGTTGTGCCTTAGTTGGGCACTAGCTACGCCCTAGTTGTGCCCTAGTTGCGCCCTAATTGCGTCCTACTTGTGCCCTACTTGCGCGCTAGTTGCGCCTTGGTTGCACCTTAGTTGCGCCCAACTTGCACACTAGTTGCACCCTAGTTGCGCCCTACTTGCGCCTTATTTGTGCCCTAGTTGCGCCCTAGTTGCGCTCTGGTTACGCCCCGGTTGCCCCCTAGTTTCGCCCTAGTTGCGTCCTAGTTGCGCCCTAGTTGCACCCTAGTTGCGACCTAGTTGCGCCCTAGTTGCGCTCTGGTTACGCCCCGGTTGCCCCCTAGTTTCGCCCTAGTTGCGTCCTAGTTGCGCCCTAGTTGCACCCTAGTTGCGACCTAGTTGCGTCCTAGTTGTACCCTAGTTGTGCCCTAGTTGCGCCCTAGTTGCACCCTAGTTGCGCCCTAGTTGCACCCTAGTTGCGCCCTAATTGGACCCTAGTTGCACCCTCGTTGCGCGCTCGTTTCGCCCTAGTTGTGCCCTCGTTGCGCCCTTGTTGCGCCCTAGTTGCACCCTAGTTGCGCTCTAGTTGTGCCCTAGTTGCGTCCTAGTTGTGCCCTAGTTGCGCCCTAGTTGCGCTCTAGTTGCGCCCTAGTTGCGCCCTAGTTGCGCCCTAGTTGCGCCCTTGTTGCGCCCTAGTTGCACCCTAGTTGCGTCCTAGTTGCGCCCTAGTTGCACCCTTGTTGCGCCTTAGTTGTGCCCTAGTTGCGTCCTACTTGCACCCTACTTGCGCCCTAGTTGTGCCCTACTTGCACCCTAGTTGCGTCTTAGTTGCGCCCTAGTTACGTCCTAGTTGCGCCTCCATTGGACACTAGCTACGCCCTAGTTGTACCCTACTTGTGCCCTAGTTGCATCCTACTTGTGCCCTATTTGCGCCCTAGTTGCGCCTTAGTTGCGCCCTAGTTGCGCCCTAGTTGCGTCCTAGTTTCGCCCTAGTTGCGCCCTAGTTGCGTCCTAGTTGCGCCTTAGTTGCGCCCTAGTTGCGTCCTAGTTGCGCCCTAGTTGCACCCTAGTTGCCCCCAGTTGCGCCCTAATTGCACCCTAGTTGCGCCCTAGTTGTGCCCTAGTTGCGCCCTAGTTGCGCCCTAGTTGCGCCCTAGTCGCG
>SZWC01028210.1:0-28555 GCA_023375785.1 Penium margaritaceum
GCGTTTCAAACTTCTGCCTAAAGGCCGAGACATCCTCCCTTTCACCAAGCCACATGCTGATGAGGTTTTGTAGAATGTAGAGACGGTTGGCAAGCGAGGAGGACTGAAACACCTTGCTGATTTTGGCCTATACCGTGGGTGCCACTATAGAACTGCTGATGTGTAAAAGGAATGAGGGTTTTATGGAGGACACAGGAATGGTGAGAGCCTTCTTGTTGAGCTTGACCCATGCCACAAGGTCAGTATCGTCTTCCTTTAGTGCTGGGATAGTTCCGTCACAATATCCTAGCAGATCTCTATCATCCATGATGATCTCAAACTGCCACTTCAAGAGCGCAAATCCCTCTCCATTAAACTTGAGGATTGGTGAATGATTCCCTGGTTCCTCTGTCCTTGTCATCCCTAAAACAATAACTGCTACAACTGCTGCACCTGTCATTGATGCCGATGTACCTGTGTTTGAGGCCGATGTAGGCTATTGGTGAGAAGAGGCAACTGCTTCTCCTGTTCACGTTGGCTGTTCCAAGCAGATGTAGGCTGATGTAGGCTGATGAAGGCTGATGTGAACTCCCAAAGTGGAAAGGTGCAGATGTGTTGCATTCCCCTCTGGCTGATGATTGACCTAAAAACAAAGAAGTTGTGTGAGAGCGAAGGCGCTCTCATTGCTTGTGACTTTAGCATTACATGCGTGAAACTTCTCTAACCAGAGGAGTGGGCCCATAACCCTTCGTTAAGCATTGAGCTAACCACCTCTGGCAGAGAAGCCGCGAAATCAAATAAGCACACAAAGGTTTTTACTCCTTCTTCCTTTGTTGACATGTGTCATGCACGCCAAACTTAATCAGGCATACACTTCACCTTCATTAGTACTAACGCCTTAGTATTACATCTCAAGAAGATCTCAAGTCATCAATACACAAGAGAGCATCAATGGTTGATTGATAAGCATACAAGATATGTCCTTTTATAGCTGTCTTTCCAGTTTTAGAACTCAAAAGTACGTTCCTGGGGAGTGGCCTGATCCAGCCACATCACGAATAGACTTGCGCTGTGGGCTTGACACATGCATCCTAGTGTCAAGGTGACACATCAACCATGTAGCTTCCAAGAAGCTATTTACTTTATTTCTTGGAAACTTCCATAACAAACAAGATGTGCATGGGGCCATGATCGAACTCAGGACCTCTCACCTGCCCAAATCAACAAAATGGCTAAGTTAACCACTCGTCCAAATGGTGTACTCAGAGGTCATATCTCACATGAGACAGAGCATAGTTGAGTCACACCACAACGGATCTAGGGGTTATACCTCCACAAGGGGCAGAGCATTCCTGATCCATCCTACAACACTGAACAAGGGGCAAAAACATTCAAACATTTCATCTCATTCTGCAGCCATTCTCTCCATGTTTTATTTTAGTAGCGTCATGCCCCAAACAATTGAGCCTCTTTCTACCAACTCTCATGGTCTGCCTCTTGCTCAATGACTTCATCAGTGCCCAACGCATCATGCTCGTCTCGTCTTCGGCACATCTCCATCTCCACCGGCTTCTGTTGTTGCACTAGTCAAGAGGGGGTGCGTACATCCGGCCACTTCGACTTTGACTGCGACACTTAGCACCGAGGATGGAGTAGGAGCACCTAGTGCAGTATTAGTTGGAGCAGCTTTGACTTCGACTACGACAATGAGCACGGAGGATGGAGTAGGAGCATCTATTGCTACATCAGTTGGAGTAGCTTTGACTTCGACTGCATCACTGAGCACCAAGGATGGAGCAGGAGCACCTAGTGCTATATTAGTTGGAGCAACTTCGACTTTGACTACGACAATGAGCACCGAGGATGGAGGAGGACCACCTAATGCTACATCAGTTAGAGCAGCTTTGATTTTGATTGCAACAGTGAGCACCGAGGATGGATTCGGAGTACTTTGTATTGCATTAGTTGGAACAGCTTTGATTTTGACAGCAACAGTGAGCACCAAGGATGGAGCAGGAGCACCTACTGCTGCATTTCTTGGAGCAGATCCATTGGTAGCAACAGCATCAGCACCACCTAGACTTTCTCCATCCACACTTTCTACATCATCTGTAGTACCAGCTACATGTACTACCAAAGTTGCATTAGATGCAACAACTACACCAGCCACATCAGCTGTTCCATCTGCTACATCTATTGCATCGCTGGCATCACCTTCCTCTATAGCATCTCCAACATCAGTAGCATCAGCAGCATCTGTACCATGAGCCTCATCTACACTGTGTACATCCCTAATTTCCACATCATCTACAAGACTAGCTGCATCAGCAGTGATAGCTACACCATCACCACCGGCTGCTAAATCTACCATCTTCTGATGCAGCTAATATTGTAGATGATATGGTTTTTGCAGCCGACGTACCATGTCGACAACGTACCTGTTGGCTACGTTGGCTGCATAAACCATATCATTTCCATTAGGTGCATCCGCTTTGTCATTGGGGTCGATGTCTTCACAAGGATTATGTGCATGGATAGTGTCGACACCTTCACGATCATCATTCGCTCCATATGTTGCATTAGCTCCATCTTCTCCATCACCAAAAGCACCTATATCTTCCATAGCATCACCATGTGGAGCATCATTCTTGTCTATTGCATCCATCAGAAACTACGGCAGGGTGGTGCCAGTTCCAACATGGCCTCAAGGGTTTGCAGTTGTTCAAGCCTATTTTGTGTACAATCTTTGTCTAAGCTTGATCTTTCAGGTCACCTCACACTATGCTTCTGGCAGTGGAAGAGAGTTGCGAGACAGCCACTTTTGCAAAGGGAATAACACAGTTTTGCATTTGTTTTACAACATGGAAATGGAATGACGAGTTATAAGGCAAGTCACAAGCTTCGTAATGCACCATACCACATGCAATTTGGATCACCGTAGCTCCAGCTACGTCAGCCAAAGCGCAGCACTCCAATACAGCCGCTCAGTCGGCGGCGCACACCATGTCGTCCACCGAGGCGCCCTCACACATCAATGACCCATCAAAACACATTTCTGGAGGTGCAGATATCCCTACACATACAGGTAGAGCCCCTTGTGCCTTTGGGGTGTGTTTCAATGAGTTGATCATCAATTTTGGTGATCGGGATTGATTTGGTTTAAAACCTGTCCGCGGACCTACAGTTGGAATTTTGATTAAGCCCTATTGTTCAGTGTTTTAGGATGGATCAGGAATGCTCTGACCCTTGTGGAGGTATGACCCCTGGATCTGCTATAGTGTGACGCAAAAATGCTCTGTCTCATGTGAGATATGACTCTGAGTACACCATATGGGTGAGTGGTTACCTTGGCCATTTTGTTGATTTGGCCAAGTGCGAGATCATGAGTTCAATTATGGCCCCATGCACATCTTGTTTGCTATGGAAGCTTCCAAGAAAAAATTCTGTAGCTTCTTCAATGCTACATCGTTGGTCTATCACCTTGACACTAGGATGCTTATGTGTCAAGCCCGTAGCGCGACTCTATTAGTGATGTGGCTGGTTCTGGCTACTTCCCAGGAATGTGCTTTTTAGTTCTAGGACTGGACGGATAGCTATAAAATGACTTGTCTTGCATACTGATCAATCAAGCCTTGTTTGATGCTCTCTTGCATATTGACGACTTGAGCTCTTCTTGATGCAAGAGCACGAAATTGCATTTATCGGCTATGACACCAGCCACAAAGCATATAGGTTTTGGGACCAAGGAGCCAAGAAGATCATCCACAGCAAAGACGTGGATTTTCACAAAATCACTGTGAGTACGGGAGAGCTTCTCGAACCCAAGAACATTCCCAAATAGGAAGACTAGCCCAGTCTCCTGGAGGAAGGAGACAAAGTACGAGCACAATAGCATGAGCTAGGTGCTGCAACAGGGAGAGGAGCCAATGAAGATGACTTCGAGGAATCAGACTCTGATTCCAACATATTTGATCCTCCTCACCATGCGGATGATTCCTCTCCCATCATCAACGATAAAGAAAACCTCCAGCCTCCACATCAAGAGTAAGAGCCAGCACGTCCAAGGAGCAGTTCATGCCTCAAAGTTCCTCGGCAGCATTACAACGCAGATAGGGGTGACTGGACAGGCTTCAACTATTAATTCTTGGTTCAAGAGGAGCCAACGTCTGTTGCAGAGGCACTCACTCGGCCTGACAAAGCAGAGTGGAACGAAGCAATTCGCAGTGAACTCAGCTCCATCGAGGAGAATGGGACATGGGTGCTGGTGGACAGATGTGCGGGGGCTCACGTTGTGGGGTCCAAGTGGATGCTTCAAGTTAAAAGGAAACAGGACGACAAGATAGACAAGTACAAGGCACGGGTGGTAGCAAAGGGGTTCTCTCAACAGCCTGGCGCAGAGGACAATGAGACCTTTGCTCCAGTTGTGACGTTTGCCTCCATCTGGTCAATACTTGTCATTGCTGCTACTGAGAACATGGCGGTCCATCAGATGGATGTCAAGACAGCCTTTCTTCATGGAAAACTTGACAAGGAGGTGCTGATGGACGTTCCAGAGGGGGTTGATGCTCTCGAGGGCAATGTGTGCAAAGTGGTGAAGGCATTCTATGGGCTAAAACAAGCGCCAAGACATTGGTACCAGGAGATGGATACATTCATGACCAAAGAGTCCTCTATGCACTCTGACAACAATCCTAGCATGTATGTGCATGAGAGCGACAAAGGGACCATGTTGGTCACCTTGTATGTTCATGACCTCATTTTGTGCTCTTCTTTAATGCAGCTGCTAGACGATCTCAAGGGGCAGCTGAGTAGCATATTTGAGATGAAGGACATGGGTCCTCTTGACTTGTACCTTGGAATCTCCATCAAGCATGACAGAGCAGCAGGTACCATGAGCCTGAACCAGACAAAATTCATTGACTCCATCCTCGAACAATATGCCATGGCAGATTGTATGCCTGCCAGCACACCCATGAGCTCAGATTGCAAGCTCTCTTCCTCCGTATCCCCACCCAACAAATCGGAGAAACTGACATGTTAGACATCCCATATCAGTCTGCATTGGGCAGTCTGATGTATGCCATGGTTGCGACCCGACGAGAAATAGCCCATGTTGTTGGGTAGGTGAGCCGGTTAGTGGCTAATCCTAGTCCACTTCACTAGCAGTCTATGAAGCGTATCATACACTACCTTAAGGAGACACGGCATGTGGGGCTCCAGTTTGGAGGCGTCGGTTGATCCGCGTCATTCCGTCTCATCTGCTACTCCAATGCTGATTGGTGAAAGAATATCGACGACAACAAATCTACCTTCGGCTTCGTGTGTATGCTGAAAAAAGGTGCAGTCAGTTGGGCAAGTCGCAAGCAGGAATGTGTCTCTCTCTCAACAGCTGAAGCTGAGAACATGGCCTTGGCTGAGGTGTGTAAAGAGATACAATGGCTACGAAGCTTGTTTTTTTAGATGAAGGCACCACAGGCAACGTTGACGGTCATCAAGATTGACAACATGAGTGCAATTGACATGTCCAAGAACCCCATCCTGTCCAGGCGCACAAAGCACATCAAGATCCGTTACCACTTTGCTCGGGAATTAGTCTAGAAGCAGATAGTGGAGCTGGATTATGTCGGTACCAAGCTGAACCGGGCTGACATGCTTACAAATCCACTGGACAAGGATCTCCACCAGGAGGGCATGCAAGGTATCGGCATGGTCAACACAAGTGATGAAGAATGATGATGGTCACTGACGTAAGGTGCAAGGGAGAGATTTGTTGAATGTTCTTGCCCCTTGTTTAGTGTTGTAGGACAGATCAGGAATGTTATGCCCCTTGTGGAGGTATGACCCCTGAATCCATTGTTGTGTGACTCAACTATGCTATGTCTCATGTAAGATATGAATTGTGAGTACACCATGTGGGTGAGTAGTTACCTTGTCCATTTTATTGATTTGGCCAGGTGAGAGGTCATGATTTTGATCCTGGCCCTATGCACATCTTGTTTGTTATGGAAGCTTCCAATAAAGAGAGTCCGTGGCTTCTTCGACGCAACATGGTTGGTGTGTCACCTTGACACTAGGATGCATGTGTCAAGCCCATAGCGCAAGTCTATTGGTGATGTTGCTGGTTCAGGCCATTTCCCATGAATGTGATTTTGAGTTCTAGAACTAGACAAGCAACTATAAAAGGACTTGCCTTGCATGCTCATCAATCAACCCTTGCTTGATGCTCCCTTACGTATTGACGACTTGAGCTCTTCTTGAGATGTAATGCTAAGCATTGGTACTCTTGAAGGTGAAGTGTATGCCTGATTAAGTTTGGGGTGCATGACACATGTCAACAAAGGAAGAAGGTGTGAGATTTTTGGTTTTGCGACTTCTCTGCCAGAGGTGGTTAGCTCAGTAGCTAAAAAAATGTACTTCTGAATTTCAGAATCCAAGCCAGGATTTTTGCTAACTCCATCAGTAACAACCTACAACACTAGATCCGGTCAATATTATCCACCGGTCGCCTTGGCAGTCTTCCGGGGCAGAGTTTCCAGTTGGACATTTGTTAATCGATCTGGTCGATTTTTCATCGGCAGTCAAACCCCAGGCGACTCCTAGAGCCGCCACGCACATCCCAACTTTGGAAGCCCATATCTCCCTCATTACTTCTCCGATTCCACTGAATCAACTTCGAGCGCATTCAGCAACTCGTCAACTTTCAAGAGCAATAAATATCTGAGCAATCCTTGAGCCGCTCTAGGATTGCAAGGATTTTCCTTTCTCTGGCGGCTGATCAGCACCTCCCGGCACCGCACTTGGGCATGAAGAGGGGTAAATTGTTGACATTCTCCCCCTTGCAATTTCCATGGCCACTGCTCCTCCATTCTCTCAATCATCGTCTGATGCACCCTCCAGCCCATCATAGCTGGTCGTCCAAAGCCCTGCCTCGCTCATCGTGTGCCGGTCCACGGGTTGCGCAAGGAACCACATATCCTCTCGCTTTTCTTTTGTCTGCGTCACCATTCCCACACTCCGTTCACAGGTCGTGGAGACCGGACTGCCAACTGGTTTGCAGTCCTCCATGCCATACTGCTTCAGCACCTCGGCCACGTATTGGGCCTGCCCCGGCTCAAGCTTGCGCGCCCTCCAGTTCCACATGATGCTCACCCCGAGGTAGTACTCCAGCTCCCCCATGTCCGGCATCTGGAATCTGTTGCTCAGCTGCTCTTTCAAACACTGTAGGGTTGGCTGCTCCGTCGAGCACAAAATCATGTCATCCACATAGAGTGCAACGATGTGATGGAGCTGCTTCTTGCGCCGCACGTACACACTGTGATCTGATTCACAACATAGTTACCATTGATGCTCGATGGAGGCACCCTCCATCAACATCAGCACATCGAAGCCCATCAATGCAGCATCGATGTTCATGTCAAAAGCGTGGTCACTATGTTGCTGCCGAGCCACCACGCAATACCCTAGGCATGAGAGGACCGTGAATCTTGCAAAAAAGACACCGAAGGTGGAGATGGACTTTCAATCTCGGAAAAAAGGCACCGGAGGTGGAGATCGACTTACCAAAATCATATATGGGACATGTGTACTTGACATGTGGCATGTAACAGCTTCATTCAACCAATGGGAGTATCCTTCCAGTTGAGTATCCCTTGTTTTCTGAACATGCTGAGCATTTCAGGTATGCAACATGGCAACTGTAGCCACGCATCAATCCAACTTGTCCGATGCTCGATTGATTCATCGATCTTGTACAACATCCTTGAACCATACATGCACGACCTCATACCACATCCTTGAACCATATCTTGTTCATGTTGCAAGAAGGTTGTACCATCACATTAGCAGGCGGATTGGCGGATGCAGACCGTCGATTCAACGGCCAGGTCGACCATCCATTCCGCTTGCTCGACAGTCCGAGTTACACTCCGGCTTTCATTGCAGCAGTCACACTCCGCTGCCCTGTTCGATGCCAGTCTCAACAGTTATCCATCTCTGGTTCATTGTTGAGACAGGCTACCATCACTGCACAGGCTGGTAACTTGCAGGCAGAGAGCTCCACAAACCAAGCCAGTACTGTGGGATCAGGATCTCCCTTGCCTGTATCAGCAGTCTCCAGCCAGTTTGACGCTACCCGGTGGAATCCACCAAAGAAAAAGCCACTCACTGGTGACTTCCTCACAAAAGAGCTCTCAAAGCACTATGAGTCGCGCCCCACAGACGCAAAGAATCCAGGCTTCATGCGTGGATCTTGTGCCAAGAGGACCGGCGGGACGTGTGACCTCATCCGTGGTCACTTTTCCTACCACAATCTTAACGAGGCCAAGTGCCATCACCCACCAACACTCTGTCAACACGTTCTCAATTTGGAGTGGTACCCACCTCCTCCTGCTGGATGGCAGCCACACAATGTCAGCATCTACAAGGGGGAAGGAAAGGAATGGGACACGAAAGACAAGCCAGTTCAGTGGCTATAACTTTGGGAGAAGAAACAGTAGCAGACCAAGGAAACACTTGCTGGTGTGACCAAGGTGGTGGATGGCGATGGGGAGGAAGCCGGGAACGGAGAGAAGTGACAGTGGCAGCCGGATTCAACCAAGCTAGAGGGTGAGGTTCTACTCGTTGACATCAACCGAACAGCCTCCTTCCGGCAATCTACGATGGTAGCGCACTCAAACAGGTCAAATAACGTGCGTTGCCAGCTGGACATTGTGAAGTTGATGGCAATCTCTGCCCTGCCCATATCTTTCTGTCGGGAGACAGTGTTGCTTGAGGTTATGAAGAGTGCCAAGAAAACCACTACTACTTTCAGGCTTCCAGGCCAATCCACTGTGGTGGGGGATCTTCTCCCAAAACTAGACAAGGAACTTTAGGAGTTGGATGCTCCTCCGAAGCAAGGATGAAGTTCTGATGGCTGCGTTTAGCCGTTGATGAGTGGTCTGACCGGCAGGTCAGGCCAATCTACAATGCTATTGCGGTAAACGCCTTAGGTTCTGTGCATATTGTTTTCTTGTGATGCAAGTGGATTGACCAGGGATGCAGACCACATTGCTTCAATTATTGAGGCAGCTATTGACATTGTGGGGGAGGACAAGGTGGTCTCTTTCATATGCGACAACGCATCAGTGAACGAAAGGGCCTTTTCAGATCTGACGTTGAAGCATTCTCGACTTTCTTTCCAAGGGTGCTGTGCTCCGAACATCAATCTCATCATGTAATACGTGGGGAAATCTGCTTAGGTTGCAAGTGTGATTGGACGGTATGAGGAGGTCGTGGCTTTTCTCAGGAACAACGCCATGCCGCGAAGCTGGCTAAAGGAGAAGACCGGTGGCAAAGTGCTAAAGAACTGTTGTGGCACACGCTTTACCTCCGTCTTCTCCATTGTGGAGAGACAGCTGGAGCTTCGGAATGAACTAGAGACATTTGTTGGGCTGGATGTGTGGAAGCAGATTAGCTCACACAGAGATGCTAGCTTTTGGTTGAGGAAGCGAGAGGTGAGGAGGATCATTAGACAGAAGGTCTTCTAGCTGCATGTGTCAGCTGAAAGAGTTGCTATTACCACTAAAAATTGTTTTCAGGGTGGTAGACAAGCCGGATGGGGGTGTCGGTGACATATATGAGGGGCTTCTGGATTGCGCAAAGCAGCTGAAGTCGCTGGTTGTGAAAAGGGAAAGAAACCCACGGCAGGTTGTACAAAATCACGTGAAATATGTGCTTGGCAGGCTTAAGGCTCGTTGGTCGAAGGACATGTCATGTCCTTTGTATACTGTTGCTCGCCGTCTCCACCTTGAGCATTTTGGCAATGACTTGTCAAAAGACAACAACACCTTGTAGGCTTGGCAGGCTCTGATGGAGGCGTTGGTTCCTGAGGACAAGAAAGATTATGTAATGAAGGGGATTGGGGATTTCCAACAAGCCAAAACCATGGTGGTGACTGATCTGATGGTTACTCCCCAGAGGAATGCAAAGACCATTGCTGCAGTGGCCAAGGTGGAATGTGGAATCATGACTCTAGTGGAGTGGAATTTGAACTGCATGTGCCACTAAAGGTTCAAACCCAGCCATGCTCATCCTCTGAGTGCATATGTGTTTTTTCCATGCAAGAGATAGTTCACACTGCCATGCACAAGAGGTTGAAGGTGGAAACTCTGGAGCTGCTGGTGTGGTGCAATGTGTGTCTGCGCAAGCACTATGGGTACAGTGGGCAAAAGGCAGCTGGGGGATTGGAGCAGAAGCAGAGGCAAAAGCAAACACAGAAGTAGAGACAAGCAAAGATTACAGGGATACTGTCAAAGAAGGGGCGCTGAGTGAGCCTAAGGAGGAGATGGAAAGTGATGATGAGGAGGGAGAAGTCAAACATGAGTTGGAAGTACCAGATGATGATGTGGTGGAAGTCATCGCATCCTTCCGTGTCATTGGGGACATGCCAGGACTCCCACATGCATGTCTTGTTCATGTGCGTGAGTAACAGAAGCCAGCAGCAAGCATGGAACCAAGGGGACAAGGAAAGGGGAATGAGGAAAAGCTGGATGAGGCAGGGGACAAGGATGACGAACAGGGATCTGACCACAAGAGAGTGGAAAAAGAGAATGTTGAGGGAGCCAGCAACCAACAGGGCAAGGGGGTAGAAGGTAGGCTTTGTGAGGATGGTGAGGAGCAAGTGGAGGGGGGTGTGATGGTAAATAATGCTGCCAGTGTCGGTGTAGAAACACCACGCGAGGATGATGTAATACTGGAGACTGGAGTATCACCACCACGCAAGGGGTCCTCAACTGCGGAATCCAGAGTTATCCTTACAAGTGTTGCTGCTCAAAAAGCAACAACACTAGCTGCAGCAGCCAAAGTAGCATCTTTAAAACACTCGAAAGCGGGTGCAGCAAGCAAGGCAAAGTAGTGCAAGCAGGCTGCTAATAAGTAGCTCGCTGAAATGCACATGTTTTTTAATCAACTGGCTGCATAGAGAACTTGCTCATTGCTCTTCATAATGTGACTTGCATTCAATCTTTTCCATTCTCTCACAATCCATGTGTCCAATTATGTGCAAATACCTTAAGATTGATATTCTTGCCATCATATTTCATTTTGAAGTGTATCTAATTAAACCCACTATGGTAGCATGGCAGGAAAATGCAACGATGATGTGTGCTTCCTATCCAATGCCTTTACAATGATGTGCTTGCCATGAAATGTCATTGTAACACAAGTGTTCTGTTTCAGAATGAGGCAGAACAAACTGAGTGAGAATAATAACATGTGGTCCATGTGTGTTCTGGTGGTTTTGAGAGGTTTCACAACGATGTCAAATTGATGTCCTTAGAGACAAGTCCATCGATATGTCGATGGACATCAATACCCATTGATGTTCGATGGACAGAGGTCAACAGTGACTCACAGTGCTTGAAGCTGAGTTGCACTATGAAGCTGTCCATCTATTGGTACCAGCATCTGGGCGATTGTTTTAGCCCATACAAGGACTTCAGCAGCTTGCACACCTTGCCCTCCCGAGCCTCCACCCCCTCTGGCACCTCCATGTAGATCTCTTTGTCTATGATGTTGTTGAAAAAGGTCGTCTTTACGTGCAGTTAGTGGAGCTCTATGTCCTTCGCGGCTGTCATTGCAAGGATCACCCGGATGTTTGTGAACTTGGTGATGGGAGAAAACATCTCATTGTAGGGCATGCCCTTATGTTTTTTGTATCCCTTCACCACCAGCCATGCCTTGTATTTTTAAATCACACCTTCCTTTGTGAAATTGGTCTTAAGCACCCACTTTGAGCCCATGACCTTGGCATCTTTTGACTAGCCAACCAGCTCCCATAGGTCGTTTTTCGTGATGGAAGCCAACTCCAATTTGATGGTTGCATCCCATTGATCCCCATTGGGCCGCGCAAGCGCCTCTTGCACGGTAGTCTACTGCATTGATGCAGCCAACATGCACTGCGTCATATCGATCCATCGACCAGTGCTTCCATCGAAGCGCTTGCCTGCTTCCCGCTTCCTCTCGCTATGCTATGGCAGTTTTGGTGGCGCATCATTGTGCTGTTGCGATCCTTCCGACTTTGCATGCTCTAGTGAATCATCAACCAGACAACTCCCCATAGATCTCTTCCGCTCCAACGAAACATCGCCCAGACGAACAGCGCATCCAGTGGATTTTCCACTGACGCCCAATGTGTACTCCACAAAAAGTCCACGCGTTGGCGCCCTTGGTGCCTCATCTGCACAGATCCTTCCCGTGGATCTCCTCATCAGCTTGATTATCATCAAAGTTCCTCCACGTTGGCTGCCACCGCTGGTGCACCATTGCGCTCTGATACCACATCCTCAACTTCCACATCCGCTGGCTCCTTCTTGTAGTCAAGGAGCTGAAACCACTCCCCGTCTTTGGAGAGTCCACCACACCCACGTCGTTGCTGCTGATGTAGCTCTGCTACTCATCCAAATTGACATCTCAGCTACGAATTACGTCCTCATTGCCCATATCATAGAGATGGTACGCCTGATGCAATCTCTCAGACCCGGTACGACTCTGCCCGCAGCTCCAGCTTATTGTTGCAGCGTTGCACAACCTACACCATCGCGTGCGCCTTGCACCTGAATAATTTTTGGTGTGCCACACTTGGCTTGCGCCTGCTCCAAACCTCCTATGGTGTCTTCCAACCGCTCTTCCCCTTCACCACCGCTATAGGATTGAGGTTGATGGTCTTGCTTGCAGTACGCAGAGCTCTCACCAAAGAGCTTTGTGATAGTTTCACATCCATTAACATGGTCCGTACCATGTTCAGCGTCTTCTGGTTTGCCCGCTCCACCACGCCATTAGAGTGACGCAAATACGGCGTAGCTTTTTCCCATATTACACCCTACTGCTTCATCCACCTACTACATTCCATGTACCTTTTGACGTTGTCGTTGCATAGCACTCTGACCTTCCAATTAGTTTGCCTCTCCATCATGACAACATAATCCTTCAGCCAGTCCAGGACCTCGCCTTCCCGCTTCATGAACTATACATAGAGTTTTCCACTGTAGTCATCAATGAAGGTGACAAAGTAATGTGCTCCGCTCTTTACTGCCATCTTGAATGGCCCGCACACGTCACTCTCCATGACCTCCAGCAGGTCTGAGGCACGAGTCATGTTCTTGTTGAGAGGTTTGTACCGCCCCTTGCCCAAAATTTAAGGCTTGTACTTTTTGTGCTTTGCTACATCCGTTGCCTCTTCCCTACCGTTGATAAAGAGGTCGCATACAAGCTCACACTTTGCCATCTCCTTCACGACTGCGGGTGAGGAATGCCCTAGTCATCGGTGCTAGAGCTCCATATCAGCTCCCTCTCGTTTGGCCGGGTTGACGTGCGTTCCTGCAAGTCTACTAGACTTGTTTCCGCAAGAATCACCTTGGTCTCTATGATTTAGAGGCCTCCCTTGCGCTTAGCCTCCAGCACTGGCTCGCCGCCACCATCCTTCCGCACGACTGCCCCTTTTCTCCTGAAGAGCATCTCGTATCCCTTGTCCATCAAGTGGCTGACACTTAGAATGGCAGCCAAGCCATGTACGTGCTGCACATCCTTGATGACACGTTGCACCCATTTCCCACCAACCGCCACCTCCACATCCACATCTCCTTGGCCAGCCGCCAGCTTGACCTTGTCGTTTGTGACCACCGTGGACTTGCAGGACTTTGTGCAGTTAATGAACCCAACCTTCTCGACTTGGATGTGCTCCAATGCTCCAGAGTCAAGGCATTGCCAGTTGGTCTTCTTGAGGTAGTGATTTTGATTATCGTTGAGAAGCGCCTTCTTACCTTTGGCATCCTTGCCGCTTACGTTTACCTCCTCAGTGCATTCACGAGCCCAGTGGCCCTCCTTGCCACAGTTGTGTCACGCACCCTTCTTGGCACCCTTCTTTCCGCCGCCATGTCCGCCACCTCATTTCCCCCACTCCCGCCACCACGTGTTTTGGTGATGAGTGCCAATGAGGAAGAGCAGGACTCCCCGCAGCTCTGTCATTGTGCCTCGTTGCAAATATACTCTGCGAATGTGCCACAAGTAAGCTTGTCCTCTGACCATCTTCCCAAGATGATGATGAGAGGGCTCCAACTGTCAGGAAGGGCCATGAGGAGGGCCATCATCTGTAGCTACGAGTCGATCTTCTAGCCCACATTGTTGCATTGTGAGGCGAGCGACTTGATCTGGTGCATGGCGGATATTACATCCTCTCCCTCCTTGATTCTCACCATCATGAGTCACTTCATTGCAAAGATTTCATTGGCGAGCGACTTGGATTGATGGAGTGCGCAGAGTTTTTGCCAAGCCTCGGGTGCCAGCTTGAAGCTCTGGAAGTATCCCCACTACGACTCAGCCGCACCCGACACCAGTAGCATGAGTGCCTCCGTGTTCTTCTTTGCAAAGGACTCCTTTTGATTCTTCGTGGCTGTCACTTTGTTCAAGACTTTTGTTCCCTTCATGAACTCCAGCAACCTCTAATGCGCAAGATACAGCTCAAAGTACCACCTCCATAGTCCAAAGCCAGGACTACCTATATACTTTTGGATGGGCTACGTCTCCTTCTGGGCCATTTGCGAAGTCTTTCACTCCAGGACCTCACAGTTTAATGGCGATGTCATCCCTGACGACAATCCCGTCCGACGCGAAAGTCGTGAGCGATGCGTAGACCAGTCATCGCTGTTGGCCCATAACCCTTCGTCAGAAAATTGGCCCCCGGATGGCAACAGTTCCAACGTGACCTGAAGGGTCTTCTTTTATTCATGAATGTTTTTGGTGTGCAGTCTGAGTCTAAGTGTGAGCATTCTGGTCACCTCACGCTATGTTTCTGGGTGTGGAAGAGAGTTACAAGACAGTCACTTTTGCCAAGGAAATAATGGCATTTTGCATTATTTTTTAAACATGGACATGAGGAATCATAGGGCTATTCAGAAGCTTCCCAAAGTACCAAACTGCGTGCGATTTGGATCACTATAGCTCCCGGTATGTCAGCCAAAGTACGACACCCCAATTCAGCCGCTGAATCAGTGACACACACCATGTCGCCAGCCGAGGCACTCTCACATATGGAGAACCCATCAAAACGTCTTTCCAAAGGCTTATATTTCCCTACACCTAGTGGCGGTGGCCCTTGCACATTTGGAGTGTGTTTCGATGAGTTAATCATCGAGTTTGGTGATGGGGATTGATCTGGTTCGAAACCTGTCTGCGGACCTACAGTCTGAATTTTTACGAAGTCCCCGAGTAACAAAACGGACTTCTGAGTTTCGGACTCCGAGCCAACATTTTGGCCAAGTCCATGAGTAACAACCTGCACTACTCGATCCGATGGATATCATCCACCGGATGCCTCGGCAGTCTTCCAGGGTGAAATCCCCATGTGGACATTTGTTATTCGTTCCGGTTGATTTTCCACAGGCAGTCAAACCGCGGCGGACTCCCAAAGCTGCAGCGCACACCCCAACTTTGGAAGCCCATATCTCCCTCGTTACTTTTCCGATTCCAATGAAATAACTTCCACCAGATTCAGCAACTCATCAACTTCCAGGTTCAATGCTCCATTTGTGGATCCAAGCAATCCTCAAGCCGCTCGATCCAGCTACAAGGATTTTCCTCTCTTTGGTGGCTCGTCGGCGCCTCCCGGAGCTCCACTTGGACATGCAGAGGGGCACGTTTTTTTAGCATCCACTTCATCCATAGCACTGGCAGCATCAGGTGCATCTTCTGTATCACTAGCACCAGCTGCATCAGCTTCACCAGCTCCACTGGTTGCATCATCTGTGTTAATGCCATGGACACCATCGGTACCATCAGCTGCATTGGTAGCATTATCTCAACCGTTAGCGTGAGTTGTATCGGTAACATCAGCTACTTTGACAGCATCAGCTTTATTGCGAGCATCGACCTCATTAGCAGCACCAGCTGCATTGACATCATTAGTTACGCCTGCTCATACTTCATTTGTCAGTGATCATGTAGCAACTACTATAGGCACCACTCCAGCGTCCAAAATCATAAGGAGGGGCTTGGAGTCTTGCCCACCTGTGATAGTGACGAAAGTGTCTATTCTCTTAAACAAGGTGGTAACACTTGGTCATCCTTGCCTTACATGTCGTGCTGAAAAGGACGAGATCCGCTCTCTCATTACTGACCAGGAGACCTATGTCACTACGGTCCACGAGGCACAATTCGACGAAACCTCAACACCACCGGTGGTATCTGAGTACCTCTTCACTGGGGACATGGAGATGAGTGAAGACATACATAGGGTTAGAGAGTGTGAACTGATGGAGTGGTTACGAGCACTACAGAGTACGTTGGCCGAGCCGCTTACTGAGGGTTGTAGTGGACACAACTTTTATGGCTCCATTGCACCCTCAAAAAGAGCCTCACAGGATGAGGATCCTAAGGCAGTGGGTGGTGATGGCATCCCGGACAGCTTGGAGATGTCCTCTGGCTCATCCCCATCCTTTTCTTTTACGTGTGTACCATCTCTCTCTCTTCCTCTAAGTTATGCACATCTTCTGTCTCAGGTGATGACACTTCTCCAGGCTCCCTTGTTGACCGTCTTTCTCAGCCCCAAGACATGTAGAGAGGTCAGTCTTAAGGAGACACAACACCTGTGGTCGTCGAATTTAAGGCAGCAGAGATGGAGGTGGAGGTGTTACACCGAGTGGTGGACTCCTTGTCTACCACCTATTGTGAGGTGTTTGATGTGCTCAAGGATGTTGAGTTTGACCTTCACGTAGTGACTCGGGAGAATCATGTCGATATGCGTGAGCATGCCTGTTTTCTATTGGGTGAGTTGGTTGTAGCACACGAGCACCTCCGCACTTTAGAATGTGCCATTTTTGTACCGACTATAGGAGTGAGTTCCATGTACAGAAATCCAGCTCCGTCTCTACCATCCACTCCAACACCTTCCAGCACTATCTTCTTCACCTATATTGCTTTAGAGTATGCTAGTTGGGACCTCAAGCACCTCCCAGATATGGGGGGGATCATCCTCGCTCTCCTCTCTCAGCCATGGAGCATTTGCTAGCGTCTTCTCCACTCTTGCACCCTCTGAGTCTGATGAGAGTGATACCCAGGATCCTGCCAATTGGAACCTTTGGCAGCTTCTATGTGGCGAGTGACAGGTGTTAGACAGTGCATGAGCGAGTTGTGCACCATTATAGCCTCATCATTGTTTGTCTGCTGAAATATTCACATCTCCACCTACTGTTAGGTGTAGTCATTATTGGATTGTTGTTCCCAAGATCATTTGAGTCAAGGGGTGATGGATTGTTATCTACAGGTCACAGGTACACAGCCTTCTATATCAGGGGGAGCAGATCATTCCTAGAACATTAGAGTTGCTATTATGTTATGAGGACTCTCTCAACAAGGGGGAGCACTTGTATCTTCTCAGATCGTACCTTGTCGACAGCTCTACCAGCCCAGGGGTATTGTTGTTGTATGGGCTTACAGCTGTCTCACTGTCATACAGTCTTGAGTAGTTAGAGCTCCCTAGTTTGTGCTAATGGTGCTACAACAGCTACGTCACTCCTTCTGTGACACGTATGGTGCATTCTAACTACTTATTTCACCCATGCATTGCTAATAGACTAAAAGGGAACTATGCTAGAGCCCAGGTTGGGATAGTGGCGGTGTTGATGCAGCGTGTGGGCTTCCACACAAGTTGCTTAGTCAGCTGGCCCCCTTAGTCTACTGCTCTAGAGTCTAAGTCTGAGTGCTCTCGATTTGTTACTCAGAAACGTGCGCACCAGTGTTGGCGTCAGAAAGCAGTTGAAAACTTGAAGCAACTAATTAGGAGTGAAGAATGAACAAGAATGGGAGACACCTCCAAGTTCTAGCCCCCCCCCCCCACTAGTGTAGAACTTGTTACTCAGCTAACCAGCCAATCAAAAAATAGTCCTAGACCTAATTTCTGGCAGGCAGGGATTTCTCAGTGAGCCCTGCCAGACGCCCGACAGACCAAAACCCGTGCGTTGTCCATTTTGCCTGAACACTGGACCATACCATAATACCGACACTGCGAACGCAGTCGTGCGGTTAGAATCGGCTAGAAAAATAGCAGCAAAGAGTTATGACTGTCTGAAACCAGGCAGTGCCTACGACGTTCCATGACGTCAAACAGTGACACGCAGCAAGAGACATGGGCCCTAGGCAGAGGACGATGCTGCAGATGCAATGGCACAGTCAGAACTAGCACTGGGTGCATGCAGAAAGCATCAGCGGTGGCAGTGACCGCCGGCGGCCCGACCGCCGAGGAGGCCTGCCGATGGAGCTGAGCACGTTGCCAAACGGAGGAAGCTTCAGCGAACTGCGAGTAGGCCTCAGTGTGCGTCCGCTCCACCGGACGGCACTCTAGTAGCGTCGAGTCTCGCCGTCAATCATCTGCACGCAGATGTACACAAGCCCGGAGGACACAACAGATCATAATGAGATATGCGCAAAAACCAACACTCCCCCATGACTCACAGGCGTAGTGCACATGTGCGGGCAGAGACACAGTCAAGAACCAGACTCCCCCAGGACACATAGAGACGCAGGCAGGGACAATGAGAGCCACACATGGATGCAGGTCAACCAAACTCACAGCCTTCTTGAACGAGTCGCGTTTCAGTGCCTTGGTCAAGAAGTCAGCCAGCTTTCGTGCTGTCTCAACCCACACATGCTAACACTGCCCTCATGCAACAACGAACACACATAGTGATACTCAACGTTGATGTGCATTGTGCGTGTGTGATGCACGCCGTCATTGTCGGCATAGGCCATGGCACTCTCATTGTCACAATGCAACGTGATGGATGCGACGGACTGACGCAACTCGGACAACAGACGATGCAACCACACACTCTCGCATGCGCATGAGCCAGGGGCCACGTTCTCAACCTCACCAGTGCTGCGTGCAATGCACCCCTGCTTGCCACTGTGCCACGACATAGTCATACCGCGGATCACAAAGATCCAGCCTATGCGACTCTTACCGTCTGGACTGCCGGCCCAGTCATTGTCGGTGTAGCCCACCGCGATGACAGACGGCTGGCGGTGGAACATGAGACCTTGCCGAGGAGTCAATACGACAACGCAATACTCGGATCGCAACCTCGAAGTGGAGGTGACGCAGAACTTGAGAAAACTGAGCCAGGAGGTTGACGGCGAACGCGACGTCTGGGCGCGTTGTCGTCGCCACGAACATCAGTGACCCCATGACTCGCACATACGTGGTCACGTCAACTGGCTCCCCCACAATGGCTGGGTCAGGACTCTTCAGCTTTACCTAGCTATCAGGTGACATGGGTGACGATGCGCTGGGCACGAGGAGCAAGTCCTCGACGAAGCGAGTGGACAGGGTCTGCACATAGGTAGCCTGGTGGACGCGTAGGATGCCCAGGGAGCGATCATGCTCGATCTCCATGCCCACGAAGACTTGGGCAGACCCGAGATCTTTCATTTGGTAGGTAGTGTGTAGAAGGTCCTTGACACGCTGGATGGCACCCATGTCAGGCGACGCAATGAGGAGATCGTCGACGTAGACCAGGACAGCGGCGAGGGTCTGGCCTCGCGAGCTGACGAACAGTGCGGGATTAGCGGTACTACGCTAAAGGCCGCCGCGAAGGAGCGTGCTGCTGATCTCCTGGTTCTAGCATCGAGGCGACTGCTTCAGGCAGTAGAGGGCCTTCCGCAGCCGCCAGACTCTCCCAGTGTCGTCGTCGAAGCCTGGAGGCTGCACCATGTAGAGCTCCTCACCATCCAGCAAACCATGGAGGAAGGCGTTGCTCATGTCCATCTGATGCATCTCCCACCCATGCTGGGCAACCAGACTGAAGAGCGCTCAGCTCGTAGAAAATCAGCCAACTGGGGCAAAGATCTGGTCGTAATCAACCCCAAGGATGTGAGCAAACACCTTGGTGGGCCTTGTACTTGTCCAAGGACTCGTCGAGCTTCCATTTACGCCGAAAGACCCACTTGGTACCGATGGCCTTCCATCGTAGAGGGAGGTCAACGAGGTCATACACGTGGTGCTGGCGGATAGCAACAAGCTCATCAGTATAGGCAGCATCCCAGTGTGCAGCCTTAGGAGAGGCTCGAGCCTCGAGCAGGGTGGCTGGGTCCTCCGGGCGTGCTATGGAGCAGACTAAGAGAGCGTGAGCATCTCGAGCTCCAGGTGGGATGCAAGTGCAACCATGACAACATGCTGATACTCGTGATGAAGCATGACGTAGCCCACTACAAAGCCAGGGTAAAGGTCTACAATGATAACTGAAGTGGTTAGACCGAGAGCCTTGGTGCCAAGGTCCCCACTCACGACCGTAGGAGTGGAAGAGACACGTGGAGCGAGGGGTCAAGACACAAGAGGGCGAAGTGCTGCGGTCTGCGCGCTCACTAACGGCCTAGGTCGGAGGCTACCGCCTGGGCCACGTGTATAACGCGATTGGGCAGGAGATGGCACCGAGTCTGACAGGCTGGTGGAGGCGGACGGGGCTGCTGGGCCAAAGGGACCAGTGGACGTGACTGGGGCTGTTGGCCCGGAGGGGCCAGCGGACACGACTGGGACCACCAGCCCGGAGGGGCTAGCGGGCGCGACTGGGGCGCCTGGCCCAGAGGAGCCAGTGGACGCGACCGGGACAGCCGACCTAGACGGGCCAGTAGGCAAGACTGGGGCAGCCGGACCAGAAGGACCAGTGGATGTGACTGGGGCGACTGGCCCGGTGGGATCGCTGGACACGACTGGGAACATCGACCCGAAAGGGCCAGCGGGCGCATCTAGGGCTGCCGGCCCAGAGGGACCAGCGGGAGCGTTTGGGGCTGCCTGCCCGGAGGGGCCAGCGGGCGTGTCTGGGGCTGCCGGCCCGGAGGGACCAGTGGATGCGACTGGGGCAACTGGCCTAGAGGAGCCAGCGGGCGCGACTGGCGCTGCTCGCTCGAAGGGGCCAGCGGGCACGACAAGGGCTGCTGGCTTGGAGGGACTAAGTGATGTGCCACCCGGAAGCGGCAAGACGGAGGACTCACCACTCCCCCGCGCGATGGGAAGGATACCGACGAGCCGGAGCAAACGAGATTTTGCAAAAACAGCTCCTCAAGGAAGATGGCATTGTGGGACTCGACGATGCAATGTCGGGAGGGATCCCAGAAGCGCCAAGCCTTGGACTGACGAGAGACGCCGAGAAACGTGCAAGGACGCCCGCGGGAGGTGAGCTTGCCGTGCTGCTGCAGGGCAGCCAGCCACATCATGGCCACGCAACCCCATACGCGAGCAAGGCAGAGGTCGACTCGTTGACCGCACCAGTGCTGGTACGGCGTGGACTGGCGGGGAAGGGGTTCGTGAGGAATCCGCCAAAGCCATCGGAGAGACCAGAATCAACCCGCATGGTGCGAACGGCATCGGCCATGGTACGGTTCCACCTCTCGGAGAGGCCATTCTTGGCGTGTAGGGCGCGGACGTCTCGTGGTGGATACCGCGGGAGGCAAGAAACGGCGTGGTCTTGCCCATGTACTCACTACCATGATCAGAGAGAAAGCGGTAAAGAGGTCGACCGCACTCGCGCTCCGTAAGGACAAGCCAACCCTGAATGGCACAAGCGACACCACTCTTCTGTCAAAGGTAGAAGACCCAGCGGTAGCGAGAGTACTCGTCAGTAAGGGTGAGGACGTAGCGGCCATGCTCTCTGACAGACTCGGTGGGGAGAGGACCCATGACGTCGGAATGGACCAGGTCGAGAGGGGCGGATGCACAGGAGGACAAAGGGTATGTGGACTGGTGCATTTTGCCTTCAGTGCAATCAATGCACTCTGTGGAGTACGGCAAAGGCAAAGTCTTAAGGTCAAGGCCCTTGGCCGGCTGGGTACAGAGCATAATGTGGACGATAGCAGAGTGGAAGTGGAAAAGGCGGCGATGTAAGAGACGGGTGTACTGCGGAGAAAGCGTGCAGGTGACAAGCACATGACCTGCGGTGGCCGAAGGGGAGGTGACAGAAAGAGAGGAAGACAGACGAGGCACGTGCCACAAGTTGCCACCGGCGGTGGCGTAGAGAACGACAAGACCAGACGGACGCAACGACATCATGCTAACACCACGCGAGTGCATAACGTCCATGCTCATGCGGTCAAGGGCAGTGACAGACAAGAGGCTGAGCTCAAGACCGGGGACAAAAAGGACATCAGTCAGAAAGACATCTCCAGCAAGACCACGGAGACGAACGACACCAACGTCGCGGACAGGTAACACCTGGCCGGAGCCCGTCCAGACACCGAAGACATCGCCTACAGGACCAAGCATACTAAAGGCCTCACGAGAGGCCATCATGTGATGCGTGGCCCCAGAGTTGATGATCCAGGTCTCGGCCGGGTCGTGGACCAGAGTCGCTAGATCGCTAACAGTCATATGGCAGCAAGCAAGAGACGCGGACGCGGTGGAAGGGGGCGTAGACCGAGACTGCCAATCATCAAGCCATGGGACATCGTCACGGAGGGGGACAGGGGAGACAACGGGGGATGGCGAGACAGACAAGGAGGCAAGACACGACCACAGCTCAGTCTCAGTCATTCAGGGGAGGGGGTCGAGCAGGAGGTGACACAAATCGCACTTCCCTGGGGGGCAGGGCAAGGCAAGCCAAGCTGGAGTGCAATGAACTGCTCCAGCTGTCGCTCACGCGTGGATGGCCCAGAAGTGTGGACGGAGTGCGGGGTGACGGCGCTGGAGCCCGGATAGAAGGAAGACTGTCCCGGCGAGTGGAATGACGGTGCCGATGGCTACAGATGATATTGTTGAGGAGCTGGTTTCTACGGTACCGGGGTCGTGGTCAGAGGAGTGGAGCTGCTGGACGGGGTCGAGACGTGAAAGGCGACAACAATGACGGTGGTGGAGGCGAGACTGCGCTCCCGTTGGTGACGCATGGTGGCAATGACGCGAGCCTCGTCCGTCGGTAGCGAGCACATATACCACCCGTACCCTGGCTAGCCACAGTTGTGGCAGACCGAGCCAGTGCCACTAGACCCAATCAATTGCGGGTTCTGCTGCTGTTGCTGCTAACCCTTCCCCTTTTTGCTCCGACGCTTCTTCTTTCCCGGCGACAAGGAGCTGGTGGATGTCGCTGCTACGGGGGAGGCGACGGCCACCGATGCGACGGTAGGTGAGGCGAGAGCCTCTGTGCGCTGGAGGCAGGACTCCAGACGAGCTTCCTCAATCCTGAGTAAGAGCTCATATGCGCAGGGCATGAGGGTGCCTTGAGCCACCACGGTGGAGAGAAATCCTGGGAGTAGCGTCGACGACAAAGCCTGTGGACTTCTACTGCTGCTTCTGTTGCTGCAACTGCTACTACTGCTGCTGTTGCTGGTGCTACTGCTACTATTACTCTATTGCTGCTACTGCTGCAGCTGTTGCAAGAAAAGCGAGGGGTACCCCCTCTGGAGGTCCCCCGAATGGAGGAGGACCCCTTACTAGTTGGGTTGTTAGCCATAGGTGTTGGTACCCCCTTTTGTGTGTGTTTTATTGTTTTTTTTTCTTTTGTGTACTACTGATGTCAGCAGTGATATCAGCCTGGAATGGCTGACATCAACAGTTGCTGATTGAGTTAGGTGCTGCTACTTCTGCTATGGAGTTTCTTCCCCCCACTCTCCACCCTTTTTTTCTTTCTTTTTAGTGTAAATGACGTCAGCAGTGACGTCAATAGTGACGTCGGCAGTGGCATCAGCAGCGGTCGTTACTGTAGCCGCTGTTGTGCGGCTACAACCACTACTGATGCTGCTGTTGCTGCTACCGTTCTTGCTACTGCTGATCTGCTGCTACAGCAGCTGGTGTGACTGCTACTGCTGCTGTTGCGGTTGTTGGTGCAGCTGCGACGGCCGCAGCTGCTACAGATGCTACTACTGCTGCTACTACTGCTGCAGATACTAATGCTGTAACAGTGTTGCAGCTGTTGTTGCTGCTCCTGCTGCTACAGCTGCTGTTGCTGTTGCTGCTACTACAGCTGCTGTTGCTACAGCAGCGTTACAACTACTATTGTTGCTGCTGCTGTTGCTGCTACTACTGATGTTGCTGCTATAGCTGCTACTACTACTGCTGCTACTGTTGTTGCTACTGCAGCTACAGCTGCTGCTGCAGCTGCTGCTGTTGCTGCTGTAGCTCCTATTGCTGTTACTACTGCACTAATGCCTCTACAGCTGCTGCTCCTGCTACTAAGCTACTGTTGGCGGGATGGGGGATTTTTTCTCTTTGTTTTTTTTTCTCTTTTTTGCTCATCTGAGCGAGCTCTTTGCTCGCTGCGAGAAGCGAGCCGCGAGCAGCGAGCTCATTGCTTGCTGTTGCCTGCTCACTGCTCACTACGAGTAGCGAGCTCGCTGTCAACAGCTCGCTGCTCGTTGCGAGCAGCGGGCTGCGGAGAGCTGCAGCTGCTGTTGTTGATACTTGCTACTGCTAATAATGCTCGCAACTACTGTTCGCTGCTATTGCTGCTCGTTGCTGTTGCTGCTCGCTATAGTTGTTGTTGCTCGCTGCAATTGTTGGTGCTCGCTGCTACTGCTATTGTTGCTGCTGCTACTACTATTGCTCTTGCTCCTCACTGCTGCTGCTGCTGCTGGCTGCTGCCCCTACTGCTGCGGGTTGTTGCTACTACGAGCTGCTGCTGCTGTTGTGCACCGCTACTACTGCGCACCGCTGCTGATGCCACTGCTTGCTGCCGTTGCAAGCTGCTACTGCTGCTGCTACAGGCTAATGCTCCTAGCCACTCCACCTGGATGACGTCGCCACGTCCGTTGTCCCCAACAAGCGCCTGACGTGGCCTGCCGCTCACCTCCTCGCGCCTAGCGTGGGGGTCAGTGCTACCGGAAAAAAATCCGATAGTATTTCCCCTGGCCAAATGATCGTGGGAAAAATTCAAACGCCGCCACCAGGCAGGTCAATGCTGTCGGAAAAAATCCGGCAGCATTTCCTCTGCACTTGCGTGTATGGGGAGTCCGCCGGCGTAGTCAGGCACCTATACGCCAGTCGTCTTCTACCGCTGATACGCTTTGGCTCTAATACCAAAATTGAAACTATACTAGAGCGCAGGTTGGGGCAGTTGCGGTGTTGATGCGATGTGCGGGCTTCCACGCAAGTTGCTTAGTCAGCTGCCCCCTCGGACTGCTGCTCTAGAGTCTAAGTCTGAGTGCTCTGGATTTGTTACTCAGAAACGCGCAGGCCAGTGTTAGCGTCAGAAAGCAGTTGAAAACTAGAAGTAACTGATTAGGAGTGAAGAGTGAACAACAATGGGAGACCCCTCCAAGTTCTAGCTCCCCCCCCCACTAGTGTAGAACTTGTTACTCGGCTAACCAGCCAATTAGAAAATAGATCTAGACCTATTTTTTGGCAGGCAGGGTTTTCTCGGTGAGCCCTGCAAGACGCCCAATAGCCCAAAACCCGGGCGTTGTCCGTTTTGCCTGAAAACCGGATCATATCATAACACCGACGCTGCAAACGCAGTCGTGTGGTCAGAATCAGCTAGAAAAATAGCAGCAAAGAGTTATGACTGCCTGAACCCAGGCAGTGCCTACGACGGTCCATGACGTCAAACAGTGACACGCAGCAAGAGACATGGGCCTTAGGCAGAGGACGATGCTGTAGACGCAATGGCACAGTCAGAACTAGCGTTGGGTGCATGCAAAAAGCATCTCCGGTGGCAGTGACCGCCGGCGGCCCGACAGGCGAGGAGGCCTGCCGATGGAGCTGAGCACGTCGTCGGAGGGAGGAGGCTTCAGCGAACTACGAGTAGGCCTCAGCGTGCGTCGGCTCCACTGGACGACACTCCAGCAGCATCGAGTCTCGCTGTCAGTCATCTGCACGCCGATGTACAAAAGCCGGGAGGACACAACAGAGCACAATGAGAGATGAGCAAAAACCAACAAGACTTTCCTCGGTGGTAGAGACCCGTGCGCTGGTGGTTTGTGCCAGAATATCTGGAGACCCCATAATGATTTACCACATATTGTCCCCGCGAGGTTGCACATTCTCCCAGTGGTCAAGACCCGGGTAATCAACGGTTTGTACACGTACCTCAGGAGACCTAATAGAGATTGATCGTGTCTTTGTTGACACCTTTGTCAAACACTTGTAGCTTGCAGGTGGCCAAGACCCGAATGCCCTGTTACATGTTCTGGTGTATGGAGAGACCTAAACTTGCCTATGTTGGCTTACGGGTGATGCTACATCATCATTGTACAGTCTCGATGTGTTTTGGTTACATTGCATGTTTTCATGTTTGTGAAGATCCGGGCACACGGCTAAGTATTTCGGTGCTGCGGGAGACCTCCCTTGCATGGTTTCACGTGCTGTGACGTGTTTTCCCTCATGACGGGGCTTGGTGGGCTAGTTACCACTCCACAGTACACAAGGACACAGTAGGGGTCATTGTACTCCCTCCTTCATTCTTGATTCATGCATTACAAACTTCGCCAAACCTTAGCACTGCCATTGTCTCGCTCACAACCAGAGCTCATGAGTGATCAAGCATGGGCGTGTATGCCCTAGACCAGTTTTCGCATATACAGTATGTAATTAAATGGCACGGCTACGAAGCCACGCACAACAGTTTGGAGCCCCGAAACAATCTACAAGATGTCAATCATGTGATCGACACTTGTTTCTACCATCATCAACTAAATGGTAACGCGCGAGCACAACGCGGCTAAAAGGGGTAAAATGTTACAAATCAGACGTACACGAGGCCGTGATGTTTGGTCATGGACATTTTTTTCAATACTTTCACGGCCCACTGTTCGACGACCTTTGGAAGTTTTCAACCATTCGAGGGCATTTTGGCCAACTGTCGCGATCAACAATGTCCTCTTCTCAAAGCTTTGGACAACATCGACCACCTTCCAGAAGAAATGAAAACTGTGTCACGAAAAACATCGTTGTTTTGTTATTGTTCAGCCGACTTCTCGTCGTCGCAGGATCTTTGTAGAATCGCGCTTCGATATTCTGGAAGCCTCCCGATTTGTCGGTGGAGCTTCTCAAAGCAGCCGCTCAAGGCGCTCGAATCGAGTGCCGATGATGTAACATATGCTTCATTGTGATCCTCAACACCATATATATGTGTTAAACGAACTCGACAATTGTCATCCAAGTACACTTACCGCTAACTATAAATTTCTCAAGTATCGTAAATGCCAAAACTTCTTCTGCCCTTCGCCTTTCCTTGTTCATCATCTATGCTTCTGACTAGCATTACATTGGAGGGGTGAATCATGCATTTTAGTCAAGCTCAAGAAAGTGGACAAGGTGGAATGGAAAACGGGGAAAATTATTTCTGAAAATATTTATGTTAAAAAAAATATGGGTGTCCCAAAGAACCAGAAATGTAGTCGTTTGCTCCCGAAGGGCATCTCTCATTGCCGGGCTTAGCCTCCAGGAGATGTTGAGCTTAAATGTGTCTCTCGTCTTTGTTGGTGACAAAAGTTTCGTTTTCAGCTTCGACAGTTTCGGGAACAAATGACAAACCAAATCTGGTCCGTTTCATTCCGGCTATCTGGCGTAACGGAATGGCTCAACTCCACGGTGGCAGACCAGCGTGGACCTGCTTTACTGGCACGAGGCCGTGGCTGCAGCCGCAGCTCAGTCTGCCGCAATGCTTGCTGCTACGTTGCGGTTTGATCGCCGATCTCAACGCAGGAAATCGTTTGTGCGTCGCTTCAGCGGCCCCACGTCTGGTTTGGGCCCTGGACCAAGGCAAGATTTTAATCTCGGATCTAAGGCTAAAAGGCGGAATACTGCAATGCTATTCCCAAATCGCCCGCTCGCGTTCGTGAATACGCTTCTAGCTCCGAACGGGACCAATGGCATTATCCAGCGCCTCCCGGCGATTGCACACGATTTTGACCGTCTGTTAGCCTACATGGCATGTCTCCCAAAGCACAGCAGAATCATAACTTTGCCGAAAACTCTACAGTCGCAGTGCACGCCAAACCTGAATCCAGGGAATGGTCGTTTTCTCGTAATCTTGCACTGCATCCACGCTTGTAAACAAACTACCCTGTCGAGTTTTTAATATTGAAAAGTTTTAAGGCCTGTTTTCTCCTGTCTCAAATTGCGGCATAATGTCGATGCATATTGGGAAACACTTTCCTTCTAAGACGGAATGGAGAAACAGCAAAAACCGCGACCTCCGTCCCGCCTATTTGAGCCCCTGCCCCCGCTTAAACAACCAGAAGAAAATCTCCAATCGAGAAGGGTAAGGTATCAAACCTTCAACATCGTACCTCCTGTCCCGGGCATTTGGGCTCGGCATGGCCGGCGCGTGGCACTGGAACCTCTCTACGCTACCTTCCGTTCGTCCACGCGTCTCGACGTCCCCTCAGTGTGGCACGTCGGTGTCGCCCTCTCACCAACCGTACCGTACGGTTGCTGAAGTGGAATAGCGCACGTACTGCGACTGCGGTCCCGCACGTTTGCTGCAACCTGTCTTCCCCGCAGCAAGCCTATGACGAAACCGCCACGTCAGCCGCACGCTGGCGTGGCCCTGACCAGCCGTGTCCTTCGACCCCGACCGCTTTCCTGACCTCATGGGACTACCCAGAAGTAGCCCCCCCCCTCCCCCCC
>SZWC01028212.1:0-17867 GCA_023375785.1 Penium margaritaceum
GCACCTGAACTCGGTGCTCTGCTTGCACCTGAACCTGGTGCTCTACTTGCACCTAATGTCTAGTGCGAGAAGTCCCCGACCGTCGATCGTCGAGATCGACGGTCCTTGTGTCTCTCGGCGAGCCGCCGCGTTGGTCGCGTATGTCTCGTGGCGGTGGGTGCGGTCGCCGTGTTGCGCACGCCACCAAGAATGCTGCGACCGTCGCGCGGTCGCAGCTACCGTATTTACTGTCGCCGTTGACCGCGCCCGGTGTCGGGGCTGTCCGCCGAAACAGCCCCTCGGCGGGTGGCATCACCATCACGCCACTCGCCGAGAGGGCAATACGCAACTGCGCGTTGCGTGTTCGGAACACGCTCGCGAGGTTGCGAGCGAAGCCCCCCCCCAGCGACGACGTGATCCTCACGTCGTCGCTCGCTCGCTCGCTCCTCCTCCCCTCGCATCCGCGAGCCGTTGGGGTCGAGCCGGACCTCCGGACGTATTTCCGATAAACGGAAAATACCCCGAGTGCACCCCAAACCCAGGTGAGACCCCGAGTATGCCAGAAAAAGAGGGGCACTTTGTTACATTCACCCCCCCCCGTCGGAGGCGCGACGTCCCGGCGCGCCTGAGGTACTCCTGGAGAACAGTGTTGGTACCCTCGACATGGAAGTTCGCCTCTGGTTCCCAAGAGTTGTGCTCCGCCGGGTACCCCTTCCACTGCACCAGAAACTCGCGCCGTCGTCCCCTCTGGCGGTCCGCCAGAATCTTCTCCACCTCAAACTCCTCACTTCCTTCAACTTGGACAGTAGGAGGTGGAGCTGTCCCGCGACCCTGGAAGTTGGTGTTGGGGTCGCGATAGGCACGAAGCAGGGAGATGTGGAATACCGGATGAATGGTGTAGTGAGCTGGCAGCTCCAACTTGTATGAAACGGCCGACCGCTTCTCTAGAATGCGGAACGGACCCACCCATCGTGGCTTGAGTTTGGGACTCCCAATTCCCATCAGCTGCAGGTTAGCAGAGTTCAGCATCACTTGATCTCCCACTTGGAATTCCTCCGCAGAGCGATACTTATCAACCTGCTGCTTCTGCTGCTTTTGTGCCTTCAACAGCCGTTGTCGTACCACGTCCCAAGTGGTGGCAAACCCTTCAGCAATCTACTGCACAGCCGGAAGAGATGTTGCCGTAGCAAGGGCGGCTGGGCTCAGTGGCTGGTGGCCATAGACCACCTCAAACGGTGACTTTCCTGTTGATGCTGACACCGCTGAGTTGTAGGCAAATTCTGCCACTCCGAGCTTCTCCTCCCAACCCTCTCCATCCGGTGGGACCATGCTCCGCAGCAGCTGCTCCAAAGGCTGGTTCGTGCGCTCTGTCTGTCCATCGCTCTGTGGGTGATATGCCGTGGTCAGCTGCACTCGTGTGCCCACCTTTTCCATGAGATCTCTCCAAAATCGTGAAGTGAAGCGTGGATCGCGATCTGAGACCACCGACTGCGGCACTCCATGCAGCTTGATGACATGACTGAGGAGGAGTTGAGCTGTCCCGGCAGCTGTGATGCTCTCAGGACATGCAATGAAGTGTGCCATCTTGGAGAACCGGTCCACCACCACCAACACCGTATTGTTGCCCTGCTGCATCACAGGCAACCCGCCGATGAAGTCAAGCGAGATGTCCGTCCATGGCCTCTCAAGTACAGGCAATGGTTGCAGCTCCCCTGGTGGCTTGGTCCTCCGTGCCTTGATGCGTTGGCACACATCGCAGCTGCTCACAAACCTCTTGCAATCAGTCGCCATTGACGACCACCAATATTGGCGTGCCAAGGCTTTGAGCGTCTTGTCAAAGCCGAAGTGACCCGAGTAGTGGGTGTCATGCGCNCTCCATCCCACGTGGCGTCTTTCAGCGCACCACCCGTGAACTCACTGTCCACGCCATAGCCGTGCTTGAACAGGCTATGCATGACTGGAGATCCCATCAGCACTGAGATGGCATTGAGGCTCAAGTCCGGCCTCCGCGACAGAGGATCTGCCGGGTTCATCTTCCCAGGCTTGTACTGGATCTCGTAGTCAAAACTCCCCTCAAGAAATTCCATCCATCGAGTCTGTCGGCGACTGAGGTTCGGTTGCGTCTTCAGGTACTTCAGGGCGTAATGGTCCGTGAAGACCACGCAGCGCCGCGACTCGAGGTAGCACCTCCAGTGCTTGAACGCATGGATCACCGCCAGCATCTCCTTTTCGTGGATTGCGTAGTTCAGCTCCGCACCTCGCAATTTGCGAGACGCGTACGCAATCGGCTGCGGCCCTTTCCCGTGATCCTGCATTAGCACCGCCCCAATGGCATAGTCGCTTGCGTCCGTCGCCATGACGTACTCCTTGGATGAATCCGGATGCACCAGAACAGGAGCGTCACACATGGCAGTCTTGAGCTCCTCAAAGCTCTTCTGCTCCTGATCGCCCCATTCCCATTGGTGATCCTTCCTCAGCAGCTGAGTCAGTGGCGCACCCTTTTCTGCGTACCCCCCGATGAATTTCCGGTAGTAGTTGACAAACCCCAAGAACACCTGGATGTCACGCACGCACTTTGGTGTCGGCCACTGCTTCACTGCTTCCACCTTTTTTGGGTCCATGCGGAGACCCTTGCCGCTGACGATGTGCCCAAGGAACTCCACCTCCCTTTTCTCAAACTCATACTTGGAGAGCTTTGCAAACAACTTCTCTCTCCGAAGAATTTCCAACACCTGCCGAAGATGTTGCTGATGCTCTTCCAGAGTTCGNGGCTTGGTCCTCCGTGCCTTGATGCGTTGGCACACATCGCAGCTGCTCACAAACCTCTTGCAATCAGTCGCCATTGACGACCACCAATATTGGCGTGCCAAGGCTTTGAGCGTCTTGTCAAAGCCGAAGTGACCCGAGTAGTGGGTGTCATGCGCTTCCTCCAGCAACAACTGCTTCAATGGCGCATAATCCGGCACGACAATCCTCCGCTCCTGACCCCTTCGCCAATACTCTCCATCCCACGTGGCGTCTTTCAGCGCACCACCCGTGAACTCACTGTCCACGCCATAGCCGTGCTTGAACAGGCTATGCATGACTGGAGATCCCATCAGCACTGAGATGGCATTGAGGCTCAAGTCCGGCCTCCGCGACAGAGGATCTGCCGGGTTCANGAACACCTGGATGTCACGCACGCACTTTGGTGTCGGCCACTGCTTCACTGCTTCCACCTTTTTTGGGTCCATGCGGAGACCCTTGCCGCTGACGATGTGCCCAAGGAACTCCACCTCCCTTTTCTCAAACTCATACTTGGAGAGCTTTGCAAACAACTTCTCTCTCCGAAGAATTTCCAACACCTGCCGAAGATGTTGCTGATGCTCTTCCAGAGTTCGAGAGTAGATGAGGATGTCGTCAAGGAACACCACCACGAACTGGTCCAGGTGAGGGTGGAAGATCTTGTTCATGAGGCTCATGAACGTTGCAGGAGCGTTGGTCAACCCAAACGGCATCACGAGGTACTCAAAATGACCGTAACGCGTCCAAAACGCCGTTTTCTCCACATCCTGCTCCGCAATCCGGATCTGATGGTACCCCGAGCGCAAGTCAATCTTGCTGAAGAACTGCGCTCCCCTCAGCTGGTCAAACAGCTGCTCGACCCTTGGCAGCGGGTACCGATTCTTGATCGTTACGTTGTTCAGTGCGTGATAGTCCACGCACATCCGCAGCTCCCCTGTCTTTTTCTTCACAAAGAGGACCGGTGTAGTGTAAGGTGACACCGACGGTCTGATGAACCCCTGCTCCGTCAGCTCCTCCAACTGCTTCTTCAGCTCACCCAGCTCATTATCGCTCTTGCGATAAGCAGCTCGTACCGTTGGAGTTGCTCCCGGAACCAGATCAATTTAGTGGTCGATGTCCCGCTTCGGTGGTAAACCTTTTGGCAGCTCAGCAGGAAACACGTCACTGTAGCTATCCAACACTCCCTTGGCGCCTTCCGACAGCTCTGCTACATGTGCTTTCTGCTGCTCTCCCTCCGGTTGCTTTGTTTCCGCTGCCAACACTTCCACTTCTTCAGCTGCTACCTTTTGCCGCATCCACACAAGGTACACTTGATCCCCCTTACGCTGACAGCGCTTGAGCTGCACATAACTCAACTGCAGCACCTTGCCTGCCTTGGAGTCCTTCTCCTCTGCCCACAACGGCAAAATAATTTGCTCTCCGCATTTCTTCACTTTCACCTGGCTGCGCACCCAATCCACAGCAGGATTCCACCGGTGCAGCCAGTCACGTCCCAAAATGGCGTCGTAGGTGTCCATCGGGCACGTGCGAAAGTTCACATCGCACGACAGCTTGCCCAAACGGATCCTCAGAGGCTTCAGAGGTAGTCCGCACTCCAGCTCCCCTTGCACCAACTTGGCCGTAGTTGGCTTCCCGGGTAGCCGTGCAAGCCCCAACCTCTTTGCAAGCTCGTCGCTGAAAAATGAGTGCGACGCGCCGCAATCCAGTAACGCTTTAATCTGCCAGCGAGTCTGGCACCCCTCGCCGTCCGTAGAACCAGCCGATGATATTTCGGCTTTCAGGAGGATCCCCGGAACGCTCCCGCTTCCTTCGCTCCGCAGCAATACACTTGGCAGCTCCCTAGTTGTCGAAGGACTTTCGGGGCTGGTGTTCGCTGATGCGGACGAAGCTTTCCCAGCAGATGGCCGCCCGCCACTCACTGCTGGTTGCCGTTTCCCTGCTGCTTCTTCTTGCAGTCCTTCTTGTGGTGCCCAGGCTTCCCGTAGATCCAGCAGTTCCCACCACGCGGTTTGCTCTGCTGCTGGCCTCCTTGCACTGCGTCGATCTCCATGGGGTCAGCTTCTTGGGGCTGTGCTCGACGCTGAAAATTCTCTTGTTTCTCACGGAAACCCCCTCGATGGTAGCGTAGCGCGTCAACGCGCTCAACAGTGGCTACCATCGCCTGGAACTCCGTGATTCCAGTGAGTGCCAGCGTGCGCTGAATTTCTATCTTCAAACCGTCATGGTACTTGTCTGCCATCTCCGGCTCGCTCATGTCGTCGATCTCCGAGCACAACGCCAAGAAACGGCGTGTGTACTCCAGCACCAAGCCGATCTGCTTCAGCTACTTCAGCTTGTTGCGCGCGACCATGGAGGCGTTCACGAGATCAAATCGATCTCTGATGGCTTGCTCGAACTGCTCCCATGTCGTCGGCACGCGAGCTTCAGCTTGCACCGCGCCTGGCTGCCACAACACGGCATGTTGCACAGCTGCGTTCCCACCTCCACCTCGAGTGGCCAGCATATTCAGCTGCCTCCACCACTCCAATGCTGCTCCGCGTAGCTGTATCACCGCGAATGACACACGCACAGCATCGTCCTCTGGAGGGTGACCCAGAGCCCCAAAGTAGCTGTTCATCGCAAACAACCAGGTCCGAACGCTCGCTCCCTTGACAGAGGGATTGAACGCTTCCGGAGCCTTCGGCTTTGGTCTCGGCGGACTCCTTGACCGGCCCGCCCCAACCTGTCCAGCGTTAGTCCCGTCCCGCAGGTCAACCATCTGCCGATTGAGCCGCTTGTTCTCCAGCTTAAGGGCTCCCAGCTGCTCTACGATTTGCTACAGGGCCTGCTCCATCGCTCTTGATATGTCTTAGCCACTGGAGATCCTTCGAAAAACTTTGGCAGCGTTTCGGCAGCAATCGAAATTTTTTCCGGCAGCAATTCGGCAGTCCGGGACGAAAATCTGAGGTCTTCGAAGTGCGTGGGAGTCACCCGTCGTCTCCCGCGCGCGCACGGTAGACCGTGTGGACGCTCTGGAAATGTAAAACTTTTTCCAGAGGTTGGCTCGTGCGTTGGCTTCGAAGTCTGTTCCAGCAATCTCCTTCTCCATCAGCCTCGACGTTGTCCGGCGTAGTCCGTGCCTTCGCTCGTTGAAGTTTCGCGAGCTCCGGCAGCGCTTCCGCCCAACGCGTGGCTCTGGCTCTGATACTAGATGTGAGAGTGGGTGCTCTCTAGAGATTTAGCCTTGGTGTGTGGAGAGCACAGTCGCAGCGGAAAGATAGACTTGGAGATGTTTGGAGACCAGAGCTAGAAAAATACAGGTTAATGAGATTGAACTGAGTACAGGGTATTTATACTGTCCGGCTGGCTAGCCCAGGCCTCAGCCTACTGCTTCCCTAGTTTGCTACAACAAGCTACTTGCACCTGAACTCGGTGCTCTGCTTGCACCTGAACCTGGTGCTCTACTTGCACCTAATGTCTAGTGCGAGAAGTCCCCGACCGTCGATCGTCGAGATCGACGGTCCTTGTGTCTCTTGGCGAGCCGCCGCGTTGGTCGCATATGTCTCGTGGCGGTGGGTGCGGTCGCCGTGTTGCGCACGCCACCGAGAGTGCTGCGACCGTCGCGCGGTCGAAGCTACCGTATTTACTGTCGCCGTTGACCGCGCCCGGTGTCGGGGTTGTCCGCCGAAACAGCCCCTCGACGGGTGGTGTCACCATCACGCCACTCGCCGAGAGGGCGATACGCAACTGCGCGTTGCGTGTTCGGAACACGCTCGCGAGGTTGCGAGCGAAGCCCCCCCCCCCAGCGACGACGTGATCCTCACGTCGTCGCTCGCTCGCTCGCTCCTCCTCCCCTCGCATCCGTAAGCCGTTGGGGTCGAGCCGGACCTCCGGACGTATTTCTGATAAACGGAAAACACCCCGAGTGCACCCCAAACCCAGGTGAGACCCCGAGTATGCCAGAAAAAGAGGGGCACTTTGTTACAGGGGCGGACTTACAAGTTGCCCTTGTTCTCGTCGGACCAGCTTTGTGTTGCCCCTGTTCTCAAAACATATCGCCAGGTCGCTCCTGATTTCTGTGCTCTAAGGAATTATTGTCATAAGGCCTAGTACAGATGAAATATTGTCGGCGTCTTGTTCCTAGCTTAAAAATGGAGGGCAGAGTGACGATACTATTTTTTTTTACACTTTGCTAAAAATCAATTTCAATGAAACCACACCGAATACCAATCTAGACACCTAGTCCGGCGTGTCCACCTTTCAGACTTGGCTGAGGTTGTCGACGATATGTTCACATGTTCCGTATTGCAAGTTTAGTAAAATTCATATCAATGCATAGCACTGAATGTTTTTTGGGCATAAAAAGTGTTGACATTAAAGGTTTATTAGGTTTCTCGGTAGCTTCCGTGTATTGAGTCGTGTGTTACCTCCCTGATTCATATCGAGTATTACGCAACAGTTCAACGTCGGCATCATTAAGTCACGGTGTCATCTGAATTTTGTAAAGACACGACCGTATGGTCCTGACTAAACCATGTCCACTTACAGAGAAAACGCGCCGTCCGGTGACGTGCTATGGTGCTGTTGGGGATTCTCATACCGGGTGAGTATGTGGTATGGGGGTAATGTACATGTTTAATTGCCACTTTCATCACAACCATGCCCTCATTCAGGCTGCATGGCGGCCTCAACTTTGCTCAGTTTGCCGAGTCTATAGTGTCAATTTCTTTACACCACAATTAGCGTTTGCAGGCAGTTGTCACCTGAACCTGACAACCTTCATCCGCTGACGACCGACCCATCCGTCGATTATGTTGACCCAGCCATCTCTGGTCATTTGCAGAGTGGGATGACGACATGCATAAGCGTGATGAATGGGATGTGCAGCAAGAGGCAACACTGTTAGCATCTATGACCCCCCGATCCCCCGATCCCAGACTCGTGATGTACAAAGGTTGCAAATTTGTGCATGCCCGACCCGAACGGTGTCCTCCATCCAGTAACACGTTCAAAAACCGTGCCATGGTTTAGAGCCGTGTCCCGTCCGTGCCTGGGCTAGACTGATTACTAGGTGTACGTTCCTCCATAGTTAGCCAAAAAGTAAGCTGCAAACACCATGCACTAAAGAAGCAAAAGCATCCAGCAGAGAATCGTAAGTTTCACCCAAACTCGTATGGTACCCTGTCTCAGAAGCGCTATATAGTAGTACACAATGGTTTTTCCTTGCAAGTAAGCCCCTCAGACAAGGATGACGGACAAGACAACAAGCAATTCCCCGAAGGTATGGAGTTCCAGACCATGGAGGAGTGTCGTTGGGCCATCAAGGATGATGCAGTCTAAGAGCGCTTTCCATTGAATTTGGAGCACTCTGAGACCAATTGTATAGTGGTGCGTTATTGCAACCACAAGAGAAAAAGATGCGAGTGGGTCATCAGTGCACATATGAGCAGCAAGTCCCTCAACTGCATTGTTTCTTCTTGTGTGGACGGCCACAAGTGCACACTGGGGTAAACGAAGGGAAATCCATCGCGTACTACAAAGTGGGTCCTACAACATATCCAAGACATGATGGCGTGATATTGAACCGTGGACACCAAAGCACTCCATGCCGTCATCAAAGCAATGACTCTTGAGAAAATCGGCTACCAGCTCATATAAAAGGAACGGGATAGGGCACATGAGGAGGTGATGGAGGAAAAGGCTACCTCTTGCGTCCTCAGCTTACTACGCCAAGGTGAGGCTCACTTTTTTCCTTGTCTCTCAATGCACACCTTTCCCCTGATTGGCACAAGAACGTCACCTATGTCCCTGCATTCATGCACACGTGTAGCTTATTAGGATGGACCCGAACACTATTCCAGCGGCAAAGCAATAACAAAATGGTTTCAATGTTGCTTCACAACATCCCAGGCTTGACATAAGACCTGGCCGTACGTGAGGTGCATCGTCACGCTCAACGTGATGTTTTTGAGGAAAAAGTAGAAACAAGTGTTGCCGATTGTTCAATTTTTTATGCCAACAACAATGTTTCGATGACCTACGCCATCGTCAGTCACGAGGACGAGGGTAATTGGGGCTTTTTTTGCTCCAACTAGCAAACGCGTACTGGACTTTGCGAGAGAGCCACACAACCATCATCAATATTCAAGATGCAGGCGTGCTTTTTGCCATGCAAAAGCTGATGCTGTGCATGTCGTACAAGTACTATACTTTCCATATGAATGAGAAAATCTATGTCGCATACAGAAGAAATGCAAAAGGAACATTCAGGTGTCTAGCCAATGCATACCAGCTCGAGGAGTATGACAAGCTTAGCTTTGAGTTGATGGAGATAAATCGTTGAGCATACGCTTGTGTCTTCCGGTAGGGACTCGAGGGTGACATCTCGCTGCGGAGTTGAAGGTGCTTCCATTGTCCACTGTGTTGTAGCAGTCACGTGACGAGTAACGCTACAGAATCCTTGAATGTATGTATGATCAAAGCGATAAGCTTTTTCCATTCCACTATTTTGCGAGTCTCTACCCATTCATCAAGAAACGTTTCTGACGCATAGGAAGATCGTCCATGACGTAGTCATGTACACCAGGGAAGGCCTGTAGGAAAACTGCTAGACAACGCGAGACTACAAGGAAGTGCACACCAGAAACCTCATGGCGACACTCACTTGGGGCACAGGTTTTCCAAGGTAGGTGGATTGCCACATGCGGAAGTGTAGCTGCGGGCGCTACGAAGAGTTTGGCATCCCCTTTGTCCACGTATGTGCAGTGCCGCTTGATAATGGAGTGATCCCGGATGGCTACACCAACATGGCATACTCTGTTCCATAATGGAAGCACTGCTACAACCATCCGATGCCTGGAGTCAACTGAAAGGTATTGAATCCCGCAACGCCGAAACCAGACTGTGAAGGGGAGCCTCCTAGACCAGGGTGGTAGGCACATGGAGACCGAGCAACGGGAAGGTCGCAAGGAAAGTGCAAGTGGTAAGGTGACCTCCTGTACGTCAACCACATCGGTGGTCGGTGTGGCCAGAAGGGGCATCCAAAATGTCGCTACACAAACCCACCCGTGATAACACCATCCTAGATGGATACAGACCGCGTTGCTAAGCTGCGCACCCAGCAGGTTTCTACAATCTCTGCCACAGAAGATGCGGCAATGCACATCATGGTCATGGCTGATGTGGATGCACCTGCACAAGGTAGCACAACCGACGGAACTCCAGCCCCGACAGGAACTGAAATGGACCTCATGGATGGTGACCTCACTCAAAAACAGACGGTTGCAAGAGAATGGTAGGCAAGAGAGGGGCAAGCAAAAAAGGAGGAGGACAAGGAGAATTTTGAAGAGGATAGTAGCAGCAGTGTACCCCTCGGCCGCACAACATGGATCAACGGCCATATCTCACCGCGAGAAGGGACTGGCCAACGCTGTCGAGGCCAAGCTACCCGGGGCCATCCACACGTACTGCACGTCGCACCTTATGCACAACGTACAGTCAAAGTGCCAGGGCAAGTCGGGCACACTATTCTGGAACCTGGCGCACATGACGATGCAGGCGGACTGGGACGCATGCCTGGCAGAGATGCGGCGCATAGTGCCAAGGGCAGTTGATTACCAACAGGGCGGGAATGGAGAGCCCGGCATCCCAAAGGAGTGCTAAAGCAGGCTGTTTTGCCCGGTTTCTCGCGGAGGGCATACCACCAGCAACGCCATGGAGTCTCTGAATGGCAAGCTGATGGAGCTCGGAAAAATGCATCCGTATTTTTGTTTCGTGAACCTGCATGTCTTTGTACATCAATTGTGGCACATTCGGCGCAGGATGGCACACAATGCCGAGGGCAGCGTCGCGCCTGCGTTACACCTCAAGGTGAAGCACAACTACGACCGCAGCACAGAGTATTCACTCGACCTGGATGGTAACGAGACGGGACCATGGCACAGCGGCACAGCCACGCGTCGTAACGGCACTCCTCGCGATGTCAACCTCACCACCAAGGATTGTTCGTGCGGGCGTTGGCGGGAGTATGGGGTGCCGTGCCCGCACGCGTGCAGCCTACTGCTAGAGAACGCGCTGAACCCCGTAGCGTACGTTGATTTCGGCTACCTGAACCTGAGCTACAAGAGGACCTACAACGCCCCGTTCTCATTACCGGAGGTGCGACAGGTGAAGCCGGCAGAGCCTAATTGGAAGCAGCCAGGCCCAAGTCGCGGGCGCGGGCGGCCAGCCACCGTGCGCTTGGACAGGTATGCGAAGATGAAGAAACGGTGCATTTGTGCCCGTTGTGGAAAGCAGGGCATGTACGGCGGGCATGCGCGAACATGGAGGCCCCAAGCCCCGAGCAGATGGCGGCCGCACGCATCTCCGAGCTAGACTGTGAGCGTCGCATGCGGGCATCCTGCCGGACTAACGTGGACGCCATGGGATACTCAAGGGATGAGGCGGATGATGCACCCCCTGTCGAGGAGGAGGTGGAGTCTAAGGAGGAGGAGGAGGAGGAGGAGGAGGAGGCGACACATTACGAGGGGGAGGACGAGGAGGGGGGGAGGGGGAAGAGGAAGAGGAGGAGGGGGGGAGGGGGGACAGGAGTTCGTCGACCCTGTCTCTGTGTCCACTGACAAGGAAGGGGTCAAGCACCATGATGTCGAAGATCTCGAGGAGGCATGGATGGCCTTCCAAGCTTAAGTGGAAAGCATCAACCGCTCCTTTGACCTTTGGTGAGTCTGGGTGAGGTTGTTTTCACTGCCATTACTCTATTTGAACTCTGCCTTCATCTTCATTCATGATGTGTTTGCTTTGCACAGATCACCAACGTCCACTCGTTGAAGAGGAGGTGCATGTCAGATCACATGTGGCCCGTAATTGCACTCCTGCAGTTGATTAGCTTTCAGCTCTGGTGTACTTTGGTTAGTACTGTTGATCAACTCCGCTTGACTAAGAGTTGTAATGCCCAATGCCTGAGCTCATGTAATCCTCCCTTCCCATGTCGAAATCAGCCCACATTCCTCTTCTGCTCAAATAATTCACAACCAGTAACCACACATTGGATGTTTGCTTTGCTGAACAATGCATCTGTTGTAGTCCACATTTGCAGTGAGGTGCAAATTGTAGTGCACAATGGTGTCCTGAAATTATTTTGCACTGTATGTACCTCAAGCAGCTACCAAGTGTTCATATAGATTATACACACGTTCATTTCGTTCTCTTTGCGACAATTGTTTGAAGGAACCAGAAACACCAGTTGATGGGACGAACAAGACTTGACCGTCATGTTCCTCATGGGATTTGGTGCGACATTGGTATGTCAGAAACTGTATTCCTATTTGTGGCCGCCAACAAGAACAAGTTATGTAGGCATGTGCCATTGTACAGTGACACACAACGACACAAGTCAACTGGATGCCTACACGACTGAAGCAGTGGCAGTGGAGAGTCATTGGGAAGATTTCTTCTACGAGGGAGGAGACGAAAACATGGACACTGTTGATGCCAATGAGGATGTATTCTATGATCCAATGGGATGTCAAGGACGGTAGGGATGTGGATGCGACTTGTGCCACTGGCTCTGACCGTGTAGTGTCCTCGATCCAAAGTGGTTAGATCCAGAGTGGGTTGGGTAGTACTTCCTGAAATGACTGAACAATGGCCATACTTGGGGCATGAACATTACTCCCATACCCATAGTAGTCACATGAATAATACTATCGTGCCCATAGATGTCAATGAAATACTAATGATTTGCCCATAGTTGTCAATTACCTTGTACTTTTGTGCCCGGAAATGTGACGGAAAAAAAAAAAGAACTCATACCCATATTTCTCATTGAAATAGTACTTCCATGCCCATAGTTAGATACCCAATCATGTCAATGCAATAAAACTTGGATGTCCATACATGTGACTGGAATATTGCTCCCATACCCAGAAATGTCAATGCAATGAACCTCCGAAACCCATAGTTCTCAGTGACATAATACTTACATACCCACAATTGTCAATGCACCTCGGAAGCCCATACTTGTCATGAAGATAACACTCACATACCCACAATTGTCAATGAAATAAAACTTGGATGCCCATATACTTCAGTGACATTATACTCGCATACCCAGAATTGTAAACGCAATAAACCTCGGAAGCCCATACTTGTCAATGAGATAATACTCGCATACCCCGAAGTGTTAGAGTAATAAATCTCAGATGCCCCTATTTGTCACTCAAATAATACTCACATACCCTGGATTGTCAATGTAATGAAACTCTCATGCCCGTAATTTCATCAACGAATGCCCACTACGAACTCGGTGGCTTGGTCCATGTCCACGGCTCCCATGGCTCGGGACAGTTGGGCGGCCTACTACACGGCATGGGCACTCCCAAGTTCCAAGCCATGTGCTCTGAAGTCACAGGAGCTCGGGCCCATGCTGGTTCTACATATCCCAACTCTCGATGGCGTACTACATTGCGGTCCCACCGCTCCTTCAATGCGACCCATGCCCAATGTGCCGCCCGGGGGTCCGCTACGGGAGTACCCTATCTATGATGTGCCGGGCAATGTGGACGGACGTCGTTGTCCATGTTGATCCAACGTGTGAGTCAAAGTTGGACACTTGTAGTACAGTTATCGCATTGTACAGACGGAGAAGCACTAAAATACACACGTTAGTACCCGTTCATAGTGCGAACCGGTACAAAAACCAGGTTCACTAGTTGAACCTGTTCGCGTGACCCTGAGTGGACGTCGACACATGCAACCGATATTCGTTGATGGTGCGTACAGCGTCGGGAAATTCCACCGTGGACAATATGTGATTGGCGATGGCCGCGTCCATTCGGCATGCATTCATTGGCGACGGCAGGTGAAACCTCTTCTATGCGAAGCGTAAACGTTGGCTACAGCGCGACGATATTGGTCCGCATGCATGGCAAGGACAAAACAAAGCAGAGGCTGCGAAGCCAGGCTGGCAACATGCAAGGTTCGTTTACGACATGCAAGACCATGAAGACTGAATATTTCGAGCAAATAGTGGATACAGTAGACATGATTTTCGTTTTTGTCTTGCACAACAAAAACCATAGGCATCGCTGTCATGTTGTTTCCAACAATGGACACCGCATGCATGTCGGTTTCGACTTTGGACACCGCCGTCACTTCGCTTTCGAGTATGGGCACGGCGGATCTATCGACCGAAACCATGGACTCCACACTATTCATGCCCAAAAGGAAACCCAACATGCAAACCTAATGAACATGCTTTCATGTAATCGCAACGTCGTGCTACATTTCTAAGGTCACGTTCTGTTCGTCGAGCGTTGCCGTACCGTACGATTGATGACATGAAGACTTGGCTTTATTGAATTCGAAATCTGTAAACCCTTAGCCTCCACATTTTGTTAAAACAATAGGGGCGACTTAACGATAAGTTGCGAAATGAGGGGGATGTAGAAAAAAATAGGGGCGACCTAGGGATCTTTTTAAATGGGGAATACATAATGATGAATCTCATAATGGGAGGCTTTCAAGGGTGAAATAGCTCGGATACCCGCACCGTGCTCACTTGTAAGTTGGCATACCCACGGGTAAAAAATTTGGCAGGGCATACCCTGCGCACTAAATAAAAACACGCCATACCCATGAATAATGTGTCTTCTCACGGCATACCCATACCTTTAAAATCAGTAACAGCATGCGGGCATGTCGTTCCTTTTTTTGAACGATGGGTATTCCATTATTAAATTCGAGTTAGGTTGCTATTTCTTAAAAATGAGGTTTGCTTATTCGGACATTGTGAGGTCATCTTTACAAAATTAATTTCTTTCTAGTGTGGCGGATTGGAATCGTTCACTTATAATGAACATATTTATCTAATGAAGTTCGCAAATGCGAACACCTACGAAATCTAGGAGTCAAAATGCGAGGGGTTAGTGTTATGTGCGTGCGCGACCAAAAAAGTAGTTTAGTCTCACAGAACGGATGCCACAGAACACGCAAGTCATTGTGCGCACAATGGTTGTGAGCACCATGACGAATGGCGCCTCCCACATACTTGCCTACGTGTCTTGTACTACATATGACAAGATGCGCTATAGTGTTGTCTTATTTTGAATGAACTCGGGGCTCGTTTAGGTCCACGTTGCCTTTCCTCGCTTTTAGCATAGTTCATACAATCTTCTGTTTATGTCGCAGCGAAAATAAACATTCTAAGTATGTGACAAATAGATTCAGGAGACATTTAATCTGAAGATCGGACGGCCCGCACATTTTCCATCAATTTTCTTATGGTCACAGCTAAACGTGTCGAACATTGAGAAAAAAACTTTATCTGTGTCTGCAAAGGTAAACTTGAAGTGAGGAAAATTGGAAAAACTAGGCAAGAAGTTATCTCTTTACAATGGTTGGCCTCCGCACCACGTTCGATCGACCAATCTAATGGCGGTGAACCAGTGGTATTTTAAAGTTTTTTTCTCCCGTTGTGCGCGACCAACAAAAATTAGGAAAACTTGGTCTTGCTTCTAGCTTTTTATGCGCATAAGAGTCACGCGGCATGCACAATGGGAGGGCGCATGCTCGACCGCCCCCCCCCCCCCCCCCCCCCATGCCTGTTCTCTCGAGTTCGACTTGATACTGCCCCCACTTCGGTTTCCGGCGAGTACGACAGTCTGATGCGAACACATCGTCGATGTTACATTCTAGGGTCGTGTTCATGTTATCGCGGATATTCGCCTACTTTCCACGTGGATATCCCGTTAAAAAAATGAATCCTCATGGTATGGCGTTCCAAAAACGGCGGATTCGGATATGCCGTCTTTGATATGGCGGACACCGGATATGCGATTCGAAGTTGAAAGTGGTCTGGGTATCCGGTTCCATTTTCAGCACACGCGGGCATGACAGCTTAAATTTTGTTCATTATGGGTATCTAATCTTGTCTCCGACTTTCAAAGCTGGTCGGCCAAAAATGGTTGCAACCTGGAGTTTAGCTGGGAAGGGGTCCTGTTTGGATTTCCAGAACTCATGGTACCATGTTGTCTCAGTCCCAAAAAGAGTCCACAATGCGTTCTGGGTCACCTTCTAGTGTTGTTAAGCGCGGTTGGGTCGCACGTTGTCGTCGTTCGCCCGTCGTTTATGTGCCGCCGGCCGTCCTCCGCCGGTCGTTGCTGCGGCAATTTCCGTGCGCGGCAAGCCTGCCGTCTCTTTTCTCCTACTACCCGCTGCCAGTTTCTCTCCTCGCACCTACCTGCTGCACTGACGCGCCAGAACGACAGCGCAGCAGTAACCCAACTCCTCTGTTTTGCGGCCTCACTCCCGCAGTAAGGCAGCTTGCTCTCGCGTGGTTACTGCGCCAACGATCGCGAAACCCTCATCCGCGCTGAGTAGACCTCTCGTTGGCCAGCTACTCCTCTCTTCCCTTCGGCGCACACACCACACGGTTGCTCCACGCAGCACGTGCTGTTTGCCATTTTCTGTCATCGAATCTCGCCTCCTCGGGGCCATCCGCGTCACCTCCTGCAGCAGCCAAGTCAACCTGTGCAATCCGTCCTGCCAAAGCGTTAGCGAGTGCTTTCGTCGCCATTGTTGGCTAGGGTTTCGGAGGAGGGGGCTGGCACGTCTGTTGCTTTCGCTGAATTTCAGTGGCTGTTTAACCAACCGACAGACGTCGGCCATCACCTGTTGCACTGCATTCTCCGCGTCAGGCGAAAACCAAAAAACAGTCGTAACCATGATTTACAACATCATCGACACGTTCTACCTGCTGCCGGAGCAGCTGGAGAACTCTCCCTCCCGCAAGGAAGGGGTGGACAGGCAGACGGAGACAACTCTGCGCCTCTACGGCACCGAACTCATCCAGGAAGCTGGAATCCTACTGAAACTGTGAGTGCACCGTATGTTATCTTCTTCCCTTTCACCCTTTCCGTGCTCATCATTTCCGCCACATGACGTTCTACGTCAGTGTCGTTCTTTGTCCCCCCCTTGCCGTTGTAGTTTTCGCTGTCGCTCATCTTGCTGCTTTTTCGCCAGCAGTCTCATCTGCTTCGTCCATCGGCCTGCTATCGCGTTCGCTTGTCCCGTCTTGGTGAAGATGATTTCCAGCTCTTTGGCATTTATCACTACCTTTTGTTACTGGCAGGCCGCAAGTGGTGATGGCCACTGGCCAGGTTCTCTTCCATCGTTTCTACTGCAAGCGGTCCTTCACGCGCTACAACGTCAAGGTACTTTCTCCTTTGACAGTGCCCAAAAGCGCCCACAGACTGACTGCAGTCCTTCGTTCCGCCGGCCCATGCCTGTCCCCTTCGCCTTGGTTGCCTGCCCTCTGCTTTTGCATTTTATCACCTTCGTTTTCAGCACACGACCGTGCACCGTCGTTGTTTTGGTTAGGCGTTCTGGGCCGCCCCTTTTTCCCTTAGCCGTGTGGAGAGAGTTGCTGCAAGCCGCGTTTGGCTCACTGCCAGCTTTGAGGAGGCTGGCACAGTGTGTTTTGAGTTCTTTGAATGGCGAATAGGACAATTTCGTCAGGGTTCCTTGTTTCGCAGGACATCTCAGACGACTGTGATCTTTGCAGTGCTGCTTTCTATTGTCGTGGTCTAACGGCCACTGCGAGCCGTGTGTGGTTTGCTGCCAAGCGTGAGGGCTCAGGCGAAGAGTTGTTGTTGCGAGAACGAAGTCTCATCCGCTTTGCAAAAGGATGGAGGTGATCTCTCTCTGGAAACCTCTTTTTGTCTTGTACAGAGGGTTGCTGCCAGCTGCGTGTGGCTGGCTGCCAAGCTGGAGGAGACTCCTCGGAAGATCCGCGACGTGCTGTTTGTCTTCTACCGTATGAATCAGCGCCGCGAAGGCCTGCCGCTGGAGCCTTTGGAGCAGTTCTCCAAGGTGGGTTTGACATGGGGACAGTGTAAAAGACTAGACTTGTTTGTGAGTTGCTTCATATCTTCAGGCTCTGTGGCAGTCACTGTGGCAATCAGTGTACCCTACTGCTTTGACATCAAAGAACCCTTCACTGCGCAATCTGCTCATCTGTGCCTTGTTCTCTGGTGTTCACTTCTGTGGAGTATACTTCCTCCCTTCCCTTAAGCCTGACCATCCCTTTTGCCCCTCAGTCTTCTATTGCCAGGTGGATTTTTGTGGTT